>BSAI01000119.1:20455784-20525918 GCA_036245035.1 Adrianichthys oophorus | reverse complement strand
TCCAATTATTTTGTCCAACCCCTGTAAATGAGTGTTATGGCTCCCGGTGAAATGCAGAAGGATCTGGGTTTCAAGGTTAATTTTAAAGAGGGTAGGAAAAGTGTTATCAGCAGCAGTGACACACAAACACAGGTATAATTAATCCACTCCGCTTCAGAAATAATCACACAAATATGCTGCTAGTAGCAGATGCAAAGGATGGCAGTCACGCCTCTGCTGGAGTGTCTGATCCCAATCCCAAAGGAGCGACAAACACATGCACAAGATGATAAAGCGTAACACATGCAAGCGTCTGCCTTTACTTAATAGACTATTATTAACTGAGCAGGAGCACAGAGAACATTCAGGAATTATAGTTACCACTGGATCAATAACTTTATATAGAAACTGGGGCTGCATTGACCTGACTGTCCTCTGTGAATTTTCCTCACAATTATTGGTTTTTTATTAGCTTTCATGCATCCAAGATCTGATCAGGTCTTCTAGTATTGCTGCAAAGAGGTACTTTTTTATGCACTGCTATCTAAACAGAGACAAACATAGGTTACACCTGAAAATCTATGCATTTGATCCAGGTTTAACTTTTTTCTAGTATATACTTTTCTGTTTTTGAACAAAATTAATTTTTATCAAATTACATAACGAGGTTCAATAACTGCAGAAATAGGATGAGGTTGTTTTCCTCTGTGTAAAATTGTCAGTCCGCTGCAACAGATGTGAAGAGGTGAGGCAGCGGATCTGTTCTGCTCCATTTGATCTCTGTAAACCTGAACGGAAGAAGTGCACAGAAAATAAATTAAAACACTTTCTGCTTCCTTGCTTGGGAAATACAAGGAGCTTCAGAATTCAGAATAAAACCTGCTGCCAATAGACTTGAATTGATTTCTCTCTCTATAAAATCCTATCTTCAATAACAATTATAACGCTAATAAGCTTAAAAGCTTATTTTATTATTGATCTCTGTCATATTTCAAATTGCAATATCGAGTCATTTGGGTCATGTTACATAAATGAGTTTTTGGTCTCCAGTTTCTCTTCTCTATTTGAAATTATTCCCAGGTTTTTGGGTTGTGAGCTAAATTACATTGTCTCATTATAAATCATAAAGTTGAACAAAGAAGATGCACACACACTTCTAACACAATAAAAGCTGATTTTTTTTGCTGATCCATTTGAAGCTGCATCAGTAAAACACAAGCTATGTCTAAAGTGGCACCTTTATACTACAATTTATTTAGAAAAAAACATTAGAAAAACATTTGTTTTTGTACTGCACAATATTCCACTTACAGAAAGGACAAAGAGATGGTTTTGGTTTGGAAAACCTGCCGCAGAAGAACAAACTTTTTATACAGACTTTGCTTGATTTATTCATTCACTTGGAATAGAAAAACAGGCATTCTATTCCAAGTTTGATGGAGTCCATATGTGCTTTATTCAATTCACTGGAAACACGAAGATTTCACAGCCAAATGGTTGGTTAAATCTAAATGTAAAAGAAAAACAACAAAAGTCTTTGAGTAAAAGAAAACTAAAGCTGAAAAACATATGTGGCTATTTGAAAACACAAAAAGAAAGATTTTTTTTAGGAACTTTTGCTATAAATCTATTTAAAAAGTTCCTCTTTGACCTGTATACAGACTTGAAGTCATCTGTGAGAGTTGAGAATCTCAGGAAAGTGTTCGGCGCTAAAAATACCCCCTGCCATCCGTCATTTCAGTTCCAGCCGCTGCATTTTAACAAGAGTCATGGCAGCATCCATGTTCTCAGAGGATTAATGGTTGCATAAAACAGTACATTGCATTGCAGGTAATGGTGATAAGCAGGAAGATCCACAAGGCTTAACTGGACTGGTGCTCTGCTATTTTGGGAAATGAGGTAACAGGATCCAGGAGAGTTTCTGAATACATTTCATTTTTTTTATAGACTAACTTCTGCAAAAGCAACTACATATGAAAAGTAACACAGCATTATCCCATACAGATTTTCCAGACACTTGTGGGAATTTGTGGCTACCATAGAAAGCAGGTATTAAGCGCTTTTACCGATGATCAAAACCACAAACTGGGGTGTTATATGAGTATAAAACTCTGGTTGTATGGAGAAATGTTAGAGAAATTAAAAACGAAATTTCACTGAGAGCAGAATTTTGGGTTTTGAAAGAAAATGATGGGATAGTAGGAGTGAATGTATTAGAATAATTTCCCACTGCCTCCAAGAGCCGAAAGGGAAAATTGATAGTCTACAAAGAGTAGGAAAATCCATTTAGCGAGGAGAAAAAAGCAGGAAGATAGGTGTAATGGAATTTCATATGTATTCTTTAAGTTCTTATAGACTCTTATACAACATATTACTGTGTGACAATGCTTGTGCAACCATGCTCATGCTTAGAGAACATTCTTTCATCACATTCTGATTCACGGGTCAGCTGTTTCCCTGGGCTCACACAGCATGCGGTCCGGCTCTGGGGCGGCTGCAAAGCGGTCTAGCTACGGTCGGTAACTCACACTGGCTACGGATTGCTTGCGGTCCTGCTGCAAGCAGGCTCTGCTGCAGACCTCGCGGACCTCTGAACTCACGTAGGTTCTCGTTAATTTAAATATTAAAATTTAATCATTAAATTATTTTTAAAAAATATTTAATTAAAAAATGTAAATATGACGTCATAGCAAGTAAACCCTCATTCCGCCGTAATTTTTGAGTCTATTCACAACACTTGTTTTTCTGCGTGACTCGCCTTCAAACAATAGATTTACAAAGGTGGGGATACTTTTCTTAACTTTCTAGTCTGAGTGTGAATGTCAATATTACAAACTCACCATCAAGTCCAACAGCCTGCGATATCTCAGCCCAAGCTCTGTCCTTTTTGTTGTTATCCTAGCATGTGTTGTATCAAAAAGGATGGGGTAGTTTTGGATCTCTGATCAGCCTCTAGTTGGCCATGGCGTTTTATTGTCCAAAATTACACTGTGCCACACACACACACTTTGTGACCCCGTGTCAACGGAGATGACACAATGTTTCCAACATGGTGAAAACAGCGAGTACAGAAAAAAAGTAGGTTTTATTTTTTAAAAATGTACTGGATGTACTTTACATTCGCTCGTTTGTTTCCGGTTTAGGTCTTAAATTGCCCCAACTTCACAATAAATTGCTACAGTTCTGCTCTGGCGTCCGGAAAAGCATTTAAAGCCAACGAAACTGATGCAGAGCGCTGCAGAGGCCAGACTGGACTGGATGCCGTGTGAGTGCCTCTCGCACTTTTCATGTTACGTGAAGACTCAGACATCCGCACCGGAGTCAGACCGCATGCGCTGTGAGCCCAGGGTTAGAATCTGCCTGGTTGCGCCCAGCAAAAGAGATCAAATGCCAGCATGCAAAGACACATCCTGCTCAACCAGACTGTGAGAAGCTCTGACTGGAACCGTTTTGAAAGACGCAGGGTGTAGGTTAAGTTGCTGTCATGCAAATTGGTTTGTGACTATCTATAAATATGTCTGCTTTCTGATCAGCTTCAGAGCTCTCGAGGGCTCTCTGCATGCAGCATTGCTGCGTGTATTTCTTTTATTTACTTTTAATGTAATCAATCTTTTGAACAATGTTTTTAAGTTTTGTCCTTTCTCATCCAGATCTCAGAAATATTCCATGAAACAGGGCAGAACCATATTAGATAAGAAAAGCTCATTAGACAGCAACATCCAGTTATTGTGTTATCACTCAACTAAATCAAAAGCCATTTTTGGTTCCAAAGACTAAGTCCAAGTCGGAACAACCAAGTCATTATGAGTACAATAGAACAACAAAGATGAAGAAATGTGTGTTTTTGTTTTTTTTTTATCTGTCCCATCCCCTTAATTTCTGTTCATCTTTTTTTTTTGTTTTTTTTAACCAAAATTTGGTGTAATATTTGAACGTGTGCACTTATTAGATCAAGATGCCTTTAGCTAAATTTCAAGGATTTTAAGTTTTGGGAGTTTTTTTCTTTTTCCAACACCAAGGGCCACTTTAAAGATAATTTTTACTGGGAACTTGCTGACCGATTTATTGAAAGTATATTCTGATCACATACTAGCCTACATTCCCCCCTGAAAAACCTTACAATTCCCTGTGTGAACGTAGCATAAAAGATGACTTTGAGTCACCCATCAACCTAGAAAGTCCATTTTTGGACTGTGGAGAGAAGCTGGAGCATAAAAGCTGGGATTTGAACCAGGGCCTTCACAACCATTCCGCCATCATCCAGGCCACCAATATGTTGGAATAAAAATAAAAGCTGTTCCTGAATGAAGGTGACATTTATTCATGTTGTTCCTTTTATTGTTAATTATGATGTTACTCATTGCTGGTGTAGAGAGTAAATGCGGCAAAATGCTCATGGCATAAATAACAGTAGAATTAAAAGAAAAGAATAAAAATAACATGCCAATCAACCACAAAAAAATGAAAGTAATAAAAGTGTTTCCTATAGAGGATAGAATGTTAGTTTTTATGATTTGTACAATAATCACAGCCTGTATGCCTGAATCATTTACTAGATGACATATTTATACACAACTCTATGATCCTGTACATTTACCAAATTGAAGGACATTTTAGCACATCTATTTACTCAACAGTTTGGAAATCATTTTATCTGAGGAAAAAATGTCCAAAATTGAAGTCTCTTATGAGAAATACTCATATCAGGTGGCCTCCTGAAATATCTTCTCTAAGTAGAAGGCAGCGCTGAAAGTTTTGTAAAGTTTCAACGACAAGGAGCAAAATTCCAGTTTCACAGTTTACAGAACAGTCATCTATTTCTTTTGCTTTAAGTCTCACTGTAACAAGACACGAAGCTTTTCTTTCTCTTTAATGTGAGGCATGAGGAAGAGAATTTAAATGTGTGTTACACAGCTGCTGCTCTGACAATGAATACACTCAGCAAATCTCAAAGCAGGAGTGTGAAGGTGAACGAAGTAATCCTTTTACAGAGGGCTCTGAGGTCACAGGATTATTGTCAAAGACCACAACCAAAAACATAAAAGGAGAAACTTCTCTGAAACCTAATGAGCAGCCAGGAGGAGACCGAGCTTTTCTGTAAAACAGTAGTCTTCTGTGGTAGACTTCCTGTGACTTAAGCTTAAGACAAGGTCATCACACTAAAGAAAGAATAACAAGTCCTGTATCAAGCAGCAGCCTTGTTTAAGAGTTAATCAAGTGTTAGATCAATCTTCTGAGATGGCCAAGGCTTTTCAGGCAGAAACAGTCTCATTTAAAAATAAGCCTCTTTTCCACACCTATATGGGTGCTGTAGGTTTTTGGGTTGTCCAGGCCCGTAGAGGATCGTAAAGGAGTGGCCGCATCGTAAAGGTAGCAAAGGTGTGTCTAGCAGTTCCCTTGAGGTTCAGTTCCTTTGAGGAAAATAGAGCATACAATTGTCGTGCTTGTAGTAAGTGTATTGTGAAGTTTTCGTAAGGCAAACGTAAGTTAATCATACTTACGGCGTATGAGTGACACTTTCATACAGTGCCCTTACACCACACTCTAGTAGTTAGTATAGTAAAGTATGAGTATTGACCCCTCACTGACTACATGTAAATGTTGCACACACAAAGTGTGCACGTGATCCTTAAGTGCCCGCAGGACACCAGTAGGATGTCCAAACAAACTACACTGCCTAATTTCTAACAGACAAGCTGAATTTGAATGATTTTATTGCTGAGGATGCTCATTTATGCTTTTGTAGAGCTCTTCAAAATAAATAAACCTGATCTTTCATCCTCCCCGTCCTCCCTGATGAGGTAGAGAAAAATTTTGACGGTAGCTTCTCCCACATGTAGCGAACATTTCAGGTTAACACGTTTTTGGGCAAGCTTAAAGCAACAACTTTGACGCATGTTAAAACAATTATTTTGATGACCAATGAAGGGTTAAAATCAAATTCATAGTCTATTTGCAAGCCCTCTTTCTGCACACACAAAATCTTAAATTTCTCTAACCTAAATCTGCTTAATGTTTGTGATAAACCACTTATTGTATTTTGTTCCCCAACAAAAAACTGCCTCCTAACACTTTCAGCTCCTAAATAAGTCAGCTCATTTTTCTTCCTTTAGACACTTTGGACCTCTGGAAGGATTATCCTCAGAGAATAAGACACAGCAGTGAGTCAAGTTTTAGTGTTGACATGGCCTTAAAAAACGCACAATAAAGGCCTGCAGAGGAACTGAGTAATGATCAATTGTTCAAAGTCTCTGGCAGACTACAAACCCTTTTAATCCTGAAAAGACTCTCTTTCCCCTAATGAAGCTCAGGGACAGAGAAGAAGAAAGAAGCCCTGTCACATTGCGTGCGGCAGGACTTTTCGGTTTTTGGAGGATTTTCCAAACTGACACAAGTTATTAGAAACTTCCTGGATCTTCAGCTGGGTATCCTTGCAATCTATTCAGCTAAAACACCACGTCTCTAATATAGAAAAGACTCTTAAGTGTGAGCAGACAAATTATGAACTGTTATCTGACATCCAGTCAGACACCTTATGAAAAAAAAATACACTGCCAATAATTGGACTGACCATCCACAACACAGACAGATGCACAGCACAAATAATCTAAAGCACAGATAGAAGTCTTAAGGTACAATTATCAAGTGTAAATGTCAGTCATAATGACTGGAGTTTAAGTAACTCAACAACATTGAGAAATTGAGACTGGGTGAAGCAAAGTTGAAAGAGAGTTTGGTTTGGATCCACCCAAGCTAAATCAAAAAGCTACTGCTTAAACCTCCTTCTAAAAAATAATTACTTGCTTTTATAATGATTCAAATCATACCAATTCATTGACTCGATAAATTGCAGCAAAAAAAAGGCAAACAGACTTTTGAAAAAGAATATCTGTTTGCAATCATGCCAGGACCTTACAGTGTAAAGTTATTCACAGACTAAAAACTTCTCCTAACAGAAGGGATCAGATGAACCCTCAAACATCACCCATGTGATTAAAATGTAAATCAGAGATTGGAACTTACTTTCACTGTGTTTGATTCAGTCCTAAAATGTTGTCATGTTGGATATCTAAAAGATATTGGGGCGACTTAGACTCTTAACTGTCTTTTTGATTCTGGGTTATAGTGAGAGTAAAGTCAGCTCTACCTTTGGCAGATTGTTTGATATTCTGACATATCCCACACACAAAAATATTTTCCATTTTTGTGGATCAATGACAAACCTGCCTCCAAAGCAAACAGACAATAAAAATATATTAGAAAAAACAAAAAAAATATGTAATCAAATATCCCAGAGTTCTTTATCTGATATCACCTCTTTGCCTGCATTCAGTGCAAAAACCAGAGCTCTTGATGCAGATATACCTCAAACTTGTCAGAGTACTGCCAAGACATCCATAGCACCATAGCTGTAATGAGATTGTTTGATTTAGTCAAAGAATGTAAAAAAGACAAACCATTTACAGGTATTCTTGTGATTATGATTGTTGGATAAGTCTGTAAAAATTGTCTAAACGAAAGAGGAAAATAAACCATCTTTAAGGCTTCAAGTGTCAGCTCTGCACAGGCAAACATGTCCTTTCAGTCAATATCTCCCAGATGGCTGCTTGATAGCTGTCAGCAAATGTTTATTGAGACTGACTCCACGTCAGCTTGTACAGGGTCCAGCTGTTTTATCGCCGACACGTTTCTTTATTCAGGGGCAACCACTACTATTAAAGAAAATCAAAGCAGACAAGAGGTCATCAGATAAGGCCATTAAAAGGCCACTGCTGGTGAGATTGTTGACATGGATATCCCCACTGTCCGGAAATACGAGACCATGCGATGAAAGGAGAGCATTAATGAAGCAAGAAGAGAGGAGCCATTAACCTCTGGTGAGAAAAGAGTTCCACTATTTATCAAACAAGAAGAACAACTAAGTAATTAGGGGCAAACAGCTCCAGAGGTGATTGTTAGTGAGAGAAGTCAAGCTAAATGTGTTTCAGAGGACAGCAGACGAATTATAATTGGAACTCACTTATGGAAAGTACAGAAGGTCTAATAGATAGTTTTAGATACTAATAAAGCGAAGCAGCTTGTACATTTGTTGAAATCAAGATAGCTTGTATTACTAATAATTAAAAGACCTTATCGTTGGCAATAATTTAAATAATATAAATAATTAAGCTTGAATAATTAAAATTTTTCTTGTGTGTTTTTGAACTTCAAAGATGAAATTGAAAATACTCATCTTAAAATACTTGATCAAGCACTGCACGAATAAAAGCACTTCATGCAGAATAAAGTTTAAAAGATTTATATTAAGTAAAAGTTGGGTTAAGAAAAAGAGACTATTTAAAAAGATGCGCTCCAATTGTGTTTTTAACTTGTTTTTGTGGCCTTTTTTTCTGATGATGGAGGAAATATATTAAGAAAGTCAACAAGAAAGTAGAAATCTCTACTACCTCTACCGCCTTTCTCTACTGTCTCTCCTGAAACCATGCCCGAGAAAGCAACAGAGTTTTATTTATTTTGGGGGAAAAAATCACAGTCATATTAAAAGACCATTGAGAACACTTTTACAATAGATCAAAAGATGATCGTAGTGGAGCTTTAATCTAAAAAGCGTTCTGAGATTATCTACTCTTCATGTTCATACTTTAAAAAAACAGTTTAGTTGGTGAACATATTATTCCTGTTCTCACAAGACATGATCTTGTTTATAATAGCTTTTTGATGTGCATAGACTAGGCAGTGCAATATATACTAACAATTAAACAACAAAAAATTGGCTGCAGTGACTAAACATAAACACATGCTGTCACACCTGACAACTAAAAGAAACTAAAATGTCTGCCAAGTACTGCTGAGTACAAGCCAAATATAAATTTTACAGCCACTCTACTAAAGATAAATCTTCTTTATATTGTGCAGCAGCAAATAAATGTCACAACTGACTTAAGATACAGTGTTTAATAAACAAATTCAGGCTAAAGACTTCAAGTTAGATGTTACACCAAATGCTCACGGACATAACAGCCCCTTCTGTGTTCATTGTTTCAGAAACGTGAAAAAAAAATATTTTTAATTAAATTTTCTTGCTGCGATTGGCTGAGTAAAGCTGTTTTAATCAAAGAACAAAAACATGGAGACATGGGATCTGGATCATCAACGTGGCGCTGCAAGGAAGGCAGTGAAGTGACTCAGATGACTTGCAAAGCCACACAAATGTCTTTAAGGATGAGTGGTTTTTGTCATTGCTGAGCTCCTCCGCACTCTGAGTACACAGAAAGTCTGTTCCTAATTGTGTCCACCCCCAATTTTTACAATTGTCCTTGAACACACTATTGCACCCCCACCCACATTCTACTCAACTGGGAGTTTTTTGGACCTCAAATGAGGATGAAACAACACTCTCTTTTCATGCCGCCAAAGTAAAAAATAGCAGACTCAAAGATGGGAGGCGCATCTTTTGTCCACTGAGTCACATCCTGGCCTCCTGTGTTGTCCCCTCCTGCTCTGCATCCTTCAGATGGCTAATGCCAACACACACACATGCTTAGGATAAGGAAAAAAAAGGTTACACACCAACTGGTAACATCAGAAGACAGTAAACACTGCCAGTGTGAACATTCAGTAACAGCAAACAATAGAAGCAATTAATTTAAACGATGGAAGCAAACCACTGAGCATGAGAAGCAGTTACCAGAGCAACAAAGGTAGTTCAACTTTATAAGAAAACTCATGAACAACACTTTGTGGAAGATTCAGACCCAGAAGTTATGAGTAAACGGGTATATTTAACAGGTACATGAAAGTTATGAAGCAGTCAGCAAAGCCAGAGATTGAACCTCCACACATGAAAGTCTTAATGCCATTCATCACAACACTGACCAGCACAATTACTGTCAAAATGAGATAAAATTAAAGACTCACTTAACATGCCATAGCGCTCTTCCAGGAAGTAAAAAACAGCCAGACAGCCGTTTACTGAATAACTGAAACGAAAGCACTTTAGAATGGTGTTTTTAGGACTGTTTGGTCATACAAGATAAAGACTGAACTGAGGCCAAACAAAAGAGTTTTTTTTATTTATTTTTCTTAGAGCCAGTCCTAACCTTAATCATTTTAAATCACTAATGTCTTTCTATTAGTGTCCATGACAAACAAAACAACATGATTGTGATACGTACCAATTTTGAACAATCTGTCATCTCTATTAAGGGGAGTAACATATGGAATAGTGTACCACCCTAAAGCTACATTCACACTGAACACAGCAACTCGCGTTCTAGGGGCCACTTTCATTGAAAAGTCTTTGCAAATGTAAGTAAACCTGCATTTTGGGCTTCCGCATTAAAAACTCTTGCAAATACATAAAGAATGTACATGAAATATTGTTAATATTTCATATTTTTTTATGTTGATGACATTTTATTTGAATAGCTATTGATGAGTAAAAAATATTTTTGTAATAATATCTTATTTAGATATATTAGACATGTATTGCCCCAAATTATATTACAGTAGATAATGTGTGGATACTGTAAATTAAACTAGTAAAGCTTCATCATGCAAGATGTGTTTATAGAAGAGTGAGTTTTGTTCAAAACCTTGACATCCCAACATCTCTTTGTTTACACTCTCTCCCACTATCTTATAGCACCTCACAAGTCCAAGCTAACATGAGCAGTGCAACAAAAACAACGAGCAATATTGGAGCTATCCAGCCATCCAGTTTTAAGCCAGATACCAGCTCGGACGAGTAAAACGATGACGTTAATGGAACTATTTGTCTGCAGGGGAAAGATTTAGAATTGAAGTGAAGCAGGGAGACTTTGACCCGCCTATCTTAGTTGCTGCGTCACAAACCCAAGCTTTTTCAAACCACTGGCTTTTGTCTGCTCCTGATCCAATGCGATTTGAATAAAGAAAAACTCAGAAAAATTATCCTAATTTATTTTATACAAATCCTACAAATACAGCAAGAACATGTTGTAAACACTATTTTCATTAGAGTGGGTCCTTAACTTTCAAACTCTTGCTGACTTTATGTATAACTTGTCATTTTTATGGTCAATTTTATATGTTTTTGGTGTTTGTTGTTGACAAACACCTTACCAAGTGACTACAGTTTGTCTAGCTTAGTCTGTTTAACAACCAGCTATTGTTTACTTTTACATGTTTGACTTTTTGTTCTTGCAATATACTGTCAGTCCATGTCAGTCCAATGAGACGGCTATGGCTGTGATATTGGGCTACATAAATAAAATTGAATTGAATACAGTTGAAAATTAGCTTTGCAGCTGACACTGGCATATTTACAGAAATGTTTATTAAAGTGCACTGTCTAATTTCAAATAAACATGAAATAAAATCAACAGACCTCATCTTTGGATCTGCTCTGTCACAGTTCTGCTCTATTCATCTTAGTGACTCAACAGAAGGGCGCCAAGTAGCAGACGGTTATTCTGGAATTGATTCAATTTTTGTTAATGGAAATAGTATAGATGTACTGCGCTAATGCATTCACCGGAAATGCACCTTAAAAGCCATAAGGTCTCTGGGTTGGAATAATTTCCGATGCTATTTCAATTCAGTGATGATTCAAAATGAATGTGCTGGAAATATATAGATACACAATGCACAGGCATCACCGGTAAGCTCAATTTTTAAAATTGGATATGTAAGCTTTAATGCTTCTGCGTTGATAGAATATAAACCAATACAAGAAAAACTGCGTTTAATGAGGCGCGCATGAGTAATAAGCAACTGAGATAGAAATAATCAATAACTAGCTCCTCCCTGTCCCATCAGGATATATCAGCTCTATCTCATAGTTTTCCCCACAGAATTTGCAGATGTGTTGTGCTTATTGCACATCTGTGGGACCACATTTCTCTCGGTGGCTCCTAGTGGGCAATAAAGAAAAACAACAACAAGGGAGCTCCTTAAAAGAGCATCTGTCTCCAAAAACATTATTCACATTCACATTATTCCCAGCCATTGATTGTATACTTGAAATGGATTGAGAGACTCTATTCCCCCTCCCATTTCAAATAGGAAGTACCTGCTGGTTCCTAGAAGCCAAAATTCCATTGAATTCTGTTAAGAAATAAACAGCTATTACTCAGTCGTTCTATTTGTCAGAATAATCATTCTTGATCTGCTACCTTTGTCAACATGTTCTTGCTAATCCTACTAACTTTTTCCATGACTTCTTTTCTGTTGTGTAAGTTATTGAAATTACAAACGTCTCAATTAACGAATGTGGCCCCATGTCCCACGTTCAAAACGTTTGACATATTTTGTACAGCCCACTTTCAAGAGGTAGAGGTGTGGACTTTTAACAAAGTCACTCCTGATTGGTGATCGCTGTAGAAACGATGACTTGAACTGACTTGGACCATTAACTGCTTACTAGTGACATTTGGTTCCAACATGGCACCATACGTATAGGAACAAAAAAGTGACTAAACTGACTTCATTTTGTCTGAGGTAAGCCATTTTTAATGAGTGTCCGTCCAGTTCTTTTATGCAGTCAATGTCTCCAGCTGATTGCTTGACTAGTTAAAGCTGAGACAGCAGGCAACAAACTATGTTATGCACTTTGCTACTGGAACTTTTAATGTGTTTCTCAAAACCTTTCCTTTGTTGAAGGTGAGAACAGGAGACGTTAGGGCATCTTTCAAGCTGACATTACTCTTTATTGAAAGGTCATTGTGTGTCGCTGCAGTCAATCAAGTTTGACTGTAGATTGTAGGTTTCATAACTTGAAAACAATTCTTTCAGTACAAGATAAGAAGGCTGACGTTGTAAAATGTTCTTACAAAAATTTTCAGATTACCAAGTGACGCAATAATGTTGACTTAACTTTTCTTCAAACTTCTTTTACAATGGTTTCTGGAGATTTCACCACTAAAACACCTACAGAAAGACCTCACGTTCTGCTGGCAGAAAAAAAAGACATTGCAGCACAGCCACAATTTAGTCAACCAGGGTTCCTGTGGTTTGGAAAATTTCTTCACAACTTTCTATAGTTAAGGTGAAAGGTGCACAGTAACAAGATGCTGACGAGTGCAACTTGTAATTATCTAATCACTGATTCAGATAACAAATGTGCCATACTTTGACTTTGAATGAAATCATTACAGGATCTTTTCTTACCACAGGGAAAAGCAGCACACCTCACAAGCAAGCAGAAGCTGTTTGACTTTCAGCCCAATGATAGAATATATAAAAATAGTTAGTTGAGTAGACAGCAGGGGTCTGCAGCAGCAAAGCTACTACAGATGCAGAAAAGGCCTGTCTAAGCCTGTTTGGCAGCTTTAATGTGTTCAGCAATTTAGCCTCAATGTGTTGGGCAGTGAAAAAAAAAACACTTAACAGAACAAACATCGCTTTTTATGTCAGAAACCAACAAGTCAAGAGGAAAGTATTTCAAACAAACAAAGGACTCTGAAAGAAAGGAGGACAAGCAGAGAGAAAATGAAAGTGAACAAGTGATGCTTGAAAGATGAGAGCGCAGAGGAAGCTTATTGAAGCAGATGCACAACGAGAAACTCAAAGCCAAGGTGTTGTAACATCTCATGTCTTAGCATTATGCCTGTGGAACAAAAGCAGCCTAATATGACCCCAGTATAGGCTTCAAGGCAGAGGAGGACACATCCAGAGACATTAAAGGCAAAAAGAAGGGAAAAAAAACTTTCTGTCAACAAAAAAGCTGATAAACTTTTTCTGATCAAGACTATGGTGCAATAACTGAAGGTGCAATAAAAGAAGTGACTGGGCACAAAAAATCCCTTACACAAATAAAATCAGTGTAACTTTAATTTTGAGCTAACTACACTCCACAAATGCCTCAAGCTTTCTTAGATGAGCAGACAAGTGAATGTTCCTCTGCTGGCGTCATGCAGTATCCTGCTGTTCCCCAGCTGCTTATTGTCATCCGGTATGACCACAGTGACGATCCTATCTGATGGTCACTATGACTATCAGATGACTGTACACAACCTAATAGCTGAATATGAGACCTAATGAATAGTGACGCAGGAAAAGCCATTAAAAAATGGATGAATATACAAAGAAAGAACATAAAAAGAAAAAAGTGAACAAGGAAACACACTAGGAGATAGAAAAACATGGCAGGGAAAAAAAAAACGTAAGGCTTTTCAACAGAGGTGTGACAATCGATCGATGTTCCAGCGGTCCAACCACACCGATCAACCTGAGGCAAAATTGAATTAATCGACCTATATCATTAAAAAAAATAATTTTAAAATGAAATAAACTGATAATCGATCTGGGGAAATACCATTTGGACGGAGACATGGTCGGGTTATTTTACTATAAAGTAAAAACGACCAAGTGACAACACACATGTAATGGCAGAAACAAATGATCAATCCATCATTACAGTCCAATTCAATTCAATGCTTTTTAATTAATTTATTTTGTATTTTTATTCATATCACAACATTGTTGTCTCAACGGGCTTCACACCAATAATTGTGCAAAAACATAGAATCTGCAAACTCTAATATAGATCTAAGGAACAAGGGCTAGATTTTTTGTGATGTCATTTTCTTTAACATTGCAGTGTCGACATGTGCAACATCTGTCAGTACCTCTTCAAACATTTAAAAATCATAAGCATCAAAAGTCATATGGTGACACTGGCTTATGTCAGACATTATTGTTTTAATTTTAAGCCTGAAGTGGTCTGCAAATTCTTTTTTTTTTTTATATTTTATTTTCAGTTTAAGTTTAAGTGTACAGACAGTATCAAACAGTGACAGAGACAAAAAAGGGGGAAAGAACAGCGAGACAACCCACAAAAACACAATTGTTAATAGTAAGAGATGAATAATGATAATAATGATAATAAAACTAACAAACGACAAAAAAAAAAAAAAAATTGTCAGATTACCATATTGATTTTAAAATGAGTACATAAATAAATGTTGCAGCCAGACACAACTTGAACAAGAGAAAGAAATGTAAAAGTTACATTTGTGAGTGACCCAGATCCAGCACCTCCCCACCTGGAGTCCTGTTATTCAGTGTTATGGTATGGTATGGTGAGCCAGAAAAGGTTTCCAAACAGTGTCAAATCTATTCTGTGAGCCAGATCTGCAGAGCCGCATCTTGTCCAGCTGGATGGCATGTACGATCTCAGCCAGCCAATGTTCAAAGGAGGGAGGAGTTTTTGATTTCCAGTTTAGCAGAATAAGCTTTTTAGCCACCACCATTCCCAACCGTAGCGCCGTCTGTATATGCTGTGGCATTTGGGAACTTTGCGAAGAACACCCAAAAATGGCCAGGTGGCTATTCGGCTGAATATCTGTATTATACGCCTCTGAAAAGCATTTAAAGATTCTACACCAGAAACTGTGCAACGATGGACAGAACCAGAATAAGTGACCCAGAGTACCTTCTGATGTGTTGCATCTATCACAGTTGACTGAGACAGCTGGAAATATTTTGTTCAGCTTTGTTTTGGAATAATGTAGTCTATGCAAAACCTTAAACTGAATCAACCTAAGTCGAGAATTAATGGAACAGTGGTGGATTTTGGACAGTGCCTCATTCCAGAGGTCTACCGGCACTTCACAGTTCAAATCTCTGGCCCAAGCCTCTCTGATCGAGTCAGAGGGAACCACGGTAGAGAAACAAGAAACAAATTTAGATATAATCTGTTTGGAATCAGGGGGTAGCGAGAGGTGCTCAAAGAGGGGGTGTGCAGCAGGGAGATCAAGATGTGGACACCACTCCCCAACACAGTGTCTGACCTGAAGGTATCTGACGAAATGGGAGTTAGGAATTCTGTACCTTGAACTAAGCAGTGTAAATGAAGCAAAATGACCATCAATGAAGAGATCTGAAAAAGATCTGATACCCCTTTCCTTCCAGACAATGAATGCTCCCTCTTGTTGGCCAGGGATGAATGCATGGTTTTGGCAAATGGGAGCCTGTATCGAGGCGCTAGGAGCCCGGCACACTGTTTTTATCTGGTGTAGGATGCGAAGGGTGTTTTTTAGGATAAAGTTATGTTGATGTATTTTGGATCTTGGGGCAGAGCTTGAAAACAAAAGGGCTGGGAGTGATGACTTTTCCACAGTGTTAGCTTCCAGCTGCACCCACAAGGGAGTGCCCCCCACATCAAGACACTCACACTTCCAGTAGGTGAGGGCCCTAGCATTAGCTGCCCAGTAGTAGTGTCTGAAGTCTGGCAGACCCAGGCCACCCTCTTTGGAAGATTTCAGCAGATGAGCTTTAGATATTCTGTGGGTTTTATAGCCCCAAATAAATGGCAGGATTATTGAGTCAATTTGTTTGAAAAAGGACGCATTCAAATATATTGGTAAATTTTGAAATAGATACAGAAACCTAGGTAGGCTGACCATTTTGATAGCATTCACCCTGCCGATCACGGAGAGGGGTAACAATTTCCAGGTCTCAATATCAACCTTAAGTTTTTCTAGGGCCTCTGTGAAATTTAATTTGAAAAGCTCTTCTGGGTTTCTGGTCAGTTTGAGTCCCAGGTAAGTGAAGCTGTCGTTTTTTATCCTAAAAGGTAGGTTGCTCAGAAAATCATTTGTAAAATTGCCAGCTAATGGCATAAACTCACTCTTGTCCCAATTTATATTGTACCCAGAGATCTTCCCAAAAGAGTTTGTGTATTGTAATAGAATGGGGATGGATGTTGCTGGATCTGACAGACAGATCAGGAGGTCATCTGCATAAAGGGCAATTCGGGTCTCAATTCCATTCAGCATTATACCTGTGATACGTTGGTGTTCCCTGATTCCTATGGCTAGGGGCTCCAGAGCAATGTCAAACAGTAAAGGCGACAGAGGGTCCCCCTGTCGGACACCGCGTTGAAGAGTGAATGGGCTAGATCTATCCCCATTAGTAAGGATGCAAGATCTACGGTTAGCATATAAAATTTTGACCCAGTTTATAAAAACATCCCCAAAACCGAATTTTCTGAGTGTTGCTATGAGATATGGCCATTCTATCGTATCGAAAGCTTTTTGAGCATCCAGAGCCAGTATACCTGCCTTGTCGTCCTTCCCATATTTTGCATACATTATATTTAGAATTTTGCGGACGTTGCAAAAGGAAAATCTGTCTGGAACAAAACCAGTTTGGTCCAGGTGTATGATACTTCCTACATTCTTCGCATGTCAATTTGCTAAAAACTTTGTTATGACTTTCAGGTCGCAGTTTAACAGTGCAATGGGGCTGTAGCTACCTGGGTCAGTCTCTTCTTTGTCTCTTTTTAATAGAGCACAAAGGCTGGCATCATTAAGAGAGGGTGGAAGACTTCTGTTCTTAAAACTATCTTGAATCATTTTAAGCAGAGGGGGAGTCAAAACATCTTGAAAAGCCCTATAAAATTCTGGACCAAATCCATCTGGACCCGGTGCCTTGCTATTAGGAAAGGATTTAATAGCTTCTCGCAACTCTGACAATGTAAAGTCAGAATCTAAATGTTCTGTTATGGTTGCATCCAGTTTTGGGAAATTGAGTTTATCAAAAAAAAGATCATCTTGTGTTGCTGTTGACTTAGAGGTGTAGAGATCTGTATAAAATTGTCTAAATTCCTCATTGATGTCCTTCAAATTTGTGAGCAGTGGGCCCGATTTTGATTTTTTTTTATGGATGGCTCGTTTTGCTTGTTCTCCCTTTAGCTGTCTTGCCAACAGTTTTTGTGGCTTGTCCCCTAGTTCAAAATATTTCCCTTTGATTTTCAGAAGTGTTTTGCTGATTTGTTCCCCCAGTATTGTGTTATATTCATATTTTAGCTTTATCATTTTATTGTAATTTGATTGCAGCAGTGAACTTCGATATATCTGATCTGTAGCTGATAATTCCCTCTCAATTTCTTCCAGTCTCCCACGTTTAGCTTTGTTATGAGTTGCTTCGTATGAAATAACTAATCCTCGTATATATGCTTTAAGTGTTTCCCAAATGGTTGAGTCATTAACCTCTCCATTGTCGTTTATCTCAAGGAACTGCAGGATATCAGTTTTTAGGCGTTGTTTAAATGTCTGGTCTTCTAGTAAATGGGAATTAAAGCGCCAGCTGAAAGCTCTCTTATGAAGGGGCAGCTTCAAACTGAGACTAACAGGGCTATGGTCAGACAATATCATGCCATAGTATTTAGTGTGGCTGATATCGGAGATTAGTCCTGAGTCAACTAAGAAGTAGTCAATCCGTGTGTAGGATTTGTGTACATGTGAGTAGAAAGAATACTCACGATCACTTGGATGTTGCAGTCTCCAAATATCCACCACTTTCTTAAACTTCATCAAGCTGTTAACAGTTTGCACGGCAGAAATACTTTGAGGGGGGGCTGAAGATTGCCTGTCTAAATATGGATCCAGGTAGCAGTTGAAGTCACCCCCAATCAAGATGTGGCTGGAGTCATTATCTGGGATGAGGTCAAATACCTTGCGAAAAAAACCAGAGTCATCAACGTTTGGTCCATAAATATTAACCAGTGTAACGGGGAACTAATTTATATGTCCGGATAGGATTATGAATCTGCCATTTGGATCAATTGTGGAAGACTGAAAAACAAAAGGTACAGTTTTACGGAAGAGAATGGCGACACCTCTGGCTTTTGATGTGAAAGGTGACTGATAGACTTGTGAAATCCAGTTAACCCTGAGAGTTCTTTGTTGGGTGGCTGAGACATGGGTTTCTTGCAGAAATATAATGTCAGGCTTTAGTGACTTCAAGTAAGAAAATACTTTTCCACGCTTAATTGGGTGCCCTAAGCCCCGGACATTCCAAGAGACTAAGGATAGGGACTCCATGGTGCTATTTCCATGGGGCATCTTCTGCTTGGCAGCAACACAAATACAGAACCTTTGGTCTGGCAGCTAATAACAAAACCAGAAAATGAACAAAAACGAGTGAAAAGCAGCAAGAAAAAAGAAAAAGAAAAAAAAAACCTGAGTAATCTGACAGGAACATGCAACAACACACATACAGAACACTTCCCCAAAACAAACCCCACCCACTGCTTCCCCAAACGAAGCCAGGTTACCCTCATCCGCACGTGGAGCTGCTGTGTGAACAGTGTAAACGAACAGTGTAAACTCCCTCCGCTATCTAACAAGCTCCTCGTTAGCACAAATGAATAACATTTAAAAATAAACCACCTTCACAACAATCGGAAATAATGTCATTACACTCTCGCCATTTTTCTTTTCTTCTTTTAAACTCCTCTTTTTTGGCGTCGGGAGACTCTCGCCATTAAAAGTTTTGGGTGAGGAAGGATTCCGCCTCGGCTGGATCAGTAAATGATTTGACTTGCCCTTGGTGGTGAACCTGGAGTCTCGCCGGGAACCGCAGCGTGTGCCGAATTTCTTTTTCCCTAAGCCGCTGCAGCACCTCACGGAAGCCGCGCCGTTGTTCCATTACCTCCGCAGTGTAATCGGGGAAAATTAAAATCCGGTGGCCTTCGAGATCCATCCTTGTCTGTCTCCCCAGTCGCAGGATCTTTTCCTTATCTTGGTAGAAATGCACTCGGGCGATTATGGTTCGAGGTCTGGCGCCGTCAGCGGGTCTGGGCTGCGGGATGCGGTGTGCTCTGTCAATAACAACTGGCTTCTCAAAGTTGTCGCCGCCCAGCAATTTAGGGATGAGGTTTGTAACAAACTCGGTGGGTCTCCCTTTCTCCTCACCTTCCGGAACACTAACAATTTTTATATTATTTCTTCTGGATCTTCCCTCGAGATCCAACAGCTTAGCACGCATTTTTGCATTTTCAAGCTGGAGGCCGAGTACCGAACTTTCCAAAGCGGTGATGCGAACCTCGTGATCGGTAGCTTGGCTCTCGGTGGTGGACAGTGTAAGATAAAGTTGTTCTTTATACTTATGTGTATGTGTGCTTAAAACATGACTGACCCATAAGGGTGTCGTATTTCACTTTCTACGTATATACCTTGTGACGTATGACTGCCAAATCTGCCTAGCAACAGCATGCTCAATAAAAGGGTCCGATCGAGGAGGGGCGAGGTGAGAGAGACAGAGAGAGTTCATCTGAGGGCAGAAAAACTCCAAGGAAGTTTCCTCTCCCGGTCGCGATCGTAAAAACTATTTCCAGTCTCCAGTCTCATTTTTCTCCGTTGGTCTTAGGTTTTAAGATAACAAGTACTTTAGATCTAACAACAGATGTTCAGCTAGCACCCGTTGGGCGTTCAGCAGGGTCTCGAAGTTCTGCTCAAACTTGTCGAACCGCTCGTTGATGGACTGTAAAAGTTTGTTCGACATTTTCTGCCAGATGAGTGGCAGCTCGTCTTCATCCTCGACTTGCCTGTCGGACACTGAAGCCGGACTCATCTTGCTAGGTTTTGAGCAGCTAGCGTTAGCCGCTGCTGCTCCCTTTACGCTTCGTGGGTTCTTGTTTGACATATTTCCTCCAGTTGTCAGTTGGAAAAAGGAAATAAGATGGTATGAAAAAGAGTCTAACAACTTAATAAAGGAGTTGGAAGTTCAAATAGGTGGTAATAATATGAATATAAAGGCGCGCCACGAGGAGCTCAAAAAAAAAACACGTCCTACTCCTTCACCATCTCACTAGCGCCCCCTGGTCTGCAAATTCTTAACATTTGTCATTTGTTAAAGTATTTTCAGATGTGATCTAGTGATTGGTGAGTTTATGAATAATCGAAAATAACACCTTGGGGTAACTGCATTGTTTCTGCAATCAAAGGGGAAAAGTAGTTTTGCCTAGATTTTTCACTCCTATATTATAAAATACGGATATTCTGCAGAAGGACTCATAGTGGAGTGGTAACTTAGATTTCAGACAACACAAAAACATGCAAAAACTGGAGTCCAGTTGCATGTGACATAGGCATAAACTGTAACAACCTGTTTTCTCCGACTAGAAAAGTCCTTCATTGTACCTGTACTTGTAAAAAGACAACAAAAGCCATTAATTCATTCAATTAATTATTGTAGTGTGATATAAGCCACATGACCCTAATGCTCTTAAAGAGATTGTTTGTATGGAATGATCAGAAAACAAAATCTTTAGTCAACAGTTGAAATTTGTAATGTCATGTAGCTCTTTTCGAAAAACATTGAACACTGGCTCTGACAGCCATCCAAGAGTATTGTTAAGCTCCTGAGAACTTCAGAACTGTTTCATAACACAAGTACAGTCAATTATGGAGTCAGCTTTTGGTCTATAAAGCAGTTGTCAATTACCCTTAAACAAGGAAGAGACATTAAAAGGAAATGGAGGTTGATGCCTGGCCCAAGGACATTGTGACACATGTAATGCAGAAGCCAATACTTAAAAAAAGATCAACCTTCTAGCTAAAATGGCAAGTCATGGGCATTCAACTACAGCTGAATGCAAAAACTTGAATTGTAGAACTTCTACTCAGATTACAAGCATGAAGTTTACTAGAATAGACATCTCAGCTTTTATTAGTAAACATTAGAAGGGATGTGTAAAGATACTAGAGCTTTGATGAGGTTTAAGAGTGACAAAAAAGGTAAATAGAAATGATATAAATGTTAAGTAAAATAACAGAAGCTGGTAGTGGTGAGTGGGCAGTTGAAAGGATGAATGTTGCCTTGATATGTGCATTTTCTGGATATGAGTGTTGATGTTTGTGCTGAAAACAGGGGTGGACTCCTGACAGCAAAAATAGACAAACATTTCTGGGCATCTCAAATGTCTTAAACTTGGCTCTTGAATGTCAACATTACAGATAAAGCAAGAAAACATGAAAAACCTGATACCAACTCGCTTTTTTGTCTAATATTCATTAACTTTATGCATCTAAAATCATGTATTGGGAAATTTCGCCCCACTGCGACAAAACGGCAATAACTGCAGTGTAATTGATTGCTTTGTCAACAGTTTATGTAAGGTGTGTTGACGAACACTGTAGCCCAGTGCGGTGCTGCGTTGCTGTGAATCCTCAGGCTGGAAAAAGGAGCAGCTTTCTAAGCCTCCCACTCCTCCTCCTGCTCTCCTACCAACATTTGCTGATGACCTCTGAGGTCAATCAAACCCAAGCCTACATTTCTTTAGCAGCTCTTGCTCTCTCTCTGGAGACTTTTTTCCTCCACCTCCTCTTGCCTCGTGTTTTGTTTCTGAACCATCTTATCAAACAGCTCGTTGCTGTATTTCTATTTCAGCGTCCTCATCGTGAGATTTTGTTTGGAGTCTCCACAGCAGTTTGTGTGCTTATGTTTCCTGCTGTTACCTATCTAAAACCATTTCTGAGATTTCTTTGGCTCGTTCCAAAAAAAAGCAACATTGTCCTTCAGCACACAGCCAATATAACCAATAAAATCTTTCAACAGAAAACAAAAACAGATCAAGGTCAGTCCTTTAAAACTAAACTTTAAAAAGGTACAGATGAGTTTTCCCTCGAATACTACCTTATCTCAAACCAGATTACATGAATATGTTCTCCTTCTTTCCATCCATTAAAGCTCTCTTAAAAATATTAAATTGATATCTTCCAGACTTATGTACTAAGCTCCAAAATCCAGCTTTTTACATTATGTAATATAAAAAAATAGTTACTGTGAAATGTAAAAAGTTGATCATTAATATTGATCATACAAACTGTTGCTCTATCCTAAAATGCATTTGCTTCTTTGTTTCATTAGTTTCTAGTAAATGAACAAATGCATAAAATATACACAAAGTCTTTCAAACAACAAAAAATATTCCTCATGCTTTTATATTTATTGTGGCGAAGATGAATAATCTCTTGTGTGTGGGCTTTCACTTTATCAACAATGCACACTTTTAGCTTTTCTTCTTTGATGAATAGCATTTTCAGTAAAAAACTGCAACAATTTATCCTTTTTTAATGAATAAAGAATTAGTAAAGTATTTTATCATCTTCACTTCCAACCAGTAACTACTAGATGTATAATAATTTAGTCATAAAAAATTAGCTTTAAGAAATAGTGCATGTGGTAGACACACCAAAGAACAAGAAAAAGTAAAATCACAATTTCAAATTGAAAGAAATAAGAAAAACAAAACATCTTTTTCAAAAATGTAACGTCTTTTAAAACATTGGAGCAAAAAAAAAAATAATAATAATAATTGCTTTTTTTTTTACTTTTTATATTTGGATCTATTGTAAAAGTATTCTCGGTGGTCTTTTAATTATGATGATGCTGTTTTTAGGCAAAATCAAAAAACCTGTGTTGATTTCCAGGACATAGTTTCTGCAGAGCCCCAGTACATTACATTAGCGGTGGAACAAAAAGGGTGAGCAATATTAGATCTAGCCATCTGTACAGTTTTGAGCCAGATGACAGCTCAAACGAGGAAAATGACAATAACGAAAAGATTTTAATGTATCTATTTGTCTGCAAGTGGATGCATTAGAATGGAGTGGAGCAGGGAGACTGGCCTTTCAGTTTCTTCGTCACAACTGAGAGCTTTTTCATAAGTATATTTTCATCTGCTCAGATTCATCACGATTTGGATAAAGGAAGGAAAAAAGAACGAAATAAAGTTCAGAATTGATTACAGACAGAAAATGTCCGAAATGTAATTTTTTTTCCTAAAATTGTTTTAACATTAGACTTTTGAGAATGAACCAAACCACTGAGCAGAGTTTTAACTGCTACTTTTTTGTTTGTTTGAGAGCACTAACAAGATAAAAAATGAAGAAGAAAATGGTGTATACTCGTATAGCGCTTTTCTACCTTCCCTGAAGGCCCAAGCACTTTACAGTCACAGTCCCATTCACACACTGACGGAGACTCCATTGGTGCCAACCTATAACCACCAGAGGCAATGTGGGGTTCAGTGTTTTGCCCAAGGGCACTTGTCTACACATAGAGGAGTAAGCCGGGAATCAAACCTGCAATCTTCCAATCAGAGGTTGACCACCCTGCCACTGCACCACAGCCGCCCATGAACATGAGCATGACTGGAAATCAGCTGGTCATGGGTAAAAATTCAAGGCTAAAACAGAATCCTTTTGCAAGACACTTAACCTAACATTAAAGCATTTGCTAAATGCTAAGTAATCTGAACTACTTTCTCTTTTTACTGGTATGTCTGTGTGAAAACGGAATCTTACAAAGCTGCTGTTCCACAGAGCGTTACAGAACAGCCCAGTCCAGGCTGGTATTTTATTATTATATATGAATATATATATGAATTATATATGAATGCAATTATATTTTCATTTGAAAATTGACTAATTAAGCTGGATCGAACCATACCATCTTTGGGCCCCGTTGGTTGTAGGGCCACAGAAAAATGGAATGGACTGGTAAGAGCTGAGCTGCTGTTGAAACCCGTTGATTGACAGAAGATCATTACGGCAAAAGAAAGCATCAAGAAAGCAGCTCTATTTCTCTTTGCCACCTGCAATCTTTTCTTGAACAACATTAAATGCTTTGTATATACGAAGTAACAAAAGTCAGGTGGAAAAAAATGAGCTGCTGCATGACCTCCATTGCTGTTGCTTTGCTTTTGAGTTAGTCTCACTGCTATGACGCAAAGCTACGTAATTGGTCTACACTCCTCACGTGATGGTCCAACTTTGAGTGGAAAAACTCACTTGGATTGCCTGGCCCATTCTAAACCTGACTGGACCAGACTGCTCTGTGGAAACAAGGCTAAAGTGAATCCAACCAAGGTTTACCTGTGAGTCACTTGCTTGGTTTGCACTAAACTTAGGAGACGCTTTCAAATGAGGAAGCAGTGGCTCTGGTGCTTGAAAAGGTCAGTCAATGATCGAAGGGTCGGCGGATCGATCCCCGCTCCCCCCCAGTCAACTGTTATTGTGTCCATGGGCAAGAGACTTCACCCTCCAAGCCTCCAGTGTTTCTCCACGAGTGTGTGAATGTATACGAATGTCCCGGTGATGGTCAGAGGCTGTAGGCACATACTGGCAGCCAGTGTGCCAGTCTGCCCCAGGGCATCTGTGGCTGTAGTAAAGGCTCACCATCACCAAGTATGAATGAGGAGTGAATGAATAATGGAGACATTGTAAACACTTTAAGCGTCTGGAAAAGTACAGAAAAATCCAATCCATTATTATTATGATCATTATTATAAAATGTACCAAAATAAAGCAAACTGCTAACACAAAACTTAAGCAGCCATGCCGTAAAAGCACCCCTTGAAAGAAACAATCCAAATATTCATTTATAAATAGCTGCATCTTTTTATACAGCCACTGTAGGACTTCCTTTTGGGTTCACATGTAGGTTTCCCACCTTTAGGTTTAGGATTAGGGTTCTCTTTGTAATGTGTCTATTCACAAAGTAAAGCTTCTCCAGAAAACCTAAAAATACTCAACATTTTCTAGATTTATTAAAATACTAAGGCCTGAAGGAAGAAGCACTGGGGCACCAACTTGAAACCAATGAAAACTGCAACTGGAAATGACATCAATTTGTCTCTAAATTCAATTGACAAGAGTGTATAAAGATCTCTTTTTTTTGTTGGAGAAACTTGGATAAAAGAAGTTATAAAGACTAAATCTAAACTTATTACTGACTTTTTATGATCAATAGCTTGAAAGCATAAGCCGTACAATGACCATGACAAACGCAGACTTCATAAAGTGCTCACTCTGAGAATTTAAAGGAAGAGAGCAAGCAATTTCTCTTGGTTTATTACAAACACCGGAATCGATATACCACTTCTTAACGAGGTTGAAAGGTGATGTTCCTTAATAATTGGCAGCTTTAATGCAAAGCGACTTGAATCATCCAAATTATTAAAGATTGACGGGGGGAAAAAATCCATAAAACAAACTTCAAACACGTAAATCTTATCCAAACATAATCTTAAAGCACCAACCTTAAAGTACCTCTGATTCATTTTAGTTTCATTACAATCACAGCAAGATTGAGCTCTGCACACAGCCCATGATGGTGTGGGTAATGTCTGCAGTAAAAGATCACGAGGAAGCTTCCTCACTCACCCTGGGCTGCCAGTTTTCATACTGCTTCTGCAGGTTGGCCCCGATGGTCTCCAGGGCTTTCTGTGGACTCATCGACAGAGGGTCTAGCAAGGAGACACAAGAGTGTTAAAAATACACCACAGCTGCACACAATGAATGAGTCAGTCATGTAAGTCCTAGAACCTCTTGAGTTGGCAAAGCTGCCTTTTGCCAATTTATTAGAACACAAAATGTGTCATTTTCTTGAGGACAAAGAATATTTTTGGCAATTCTGAAAGATATTTGTTCTGTGCAAAAACATTAAGAAAAAGATCAATTTCCCAATGACTTTAGGATCCCTCTAGAAAAGAAAATATACATTTTTTTATACAACCACACACGACAAAAATGTTTATTTCGCTCAAACATGTACATCAGATCCAACGCTGTGGTGATTTTTCAGGACATCACTCTTTATAACCTTAAAAGTACCCTTTCCAACCATGTGACATGTCTGCTGTGTCCTCAGAGAGCAGAGAGGGAGTCTGAAACTTTAACTACTGCACTCTAAATGCAATGTAACTTACAGGCTAACAACAGTCAGTCTCAGGTGAGGGAAACTATTGTTTTATATTCAAAAATGAGCCAATGGAGATGACGGTTTTATTCTGAGCAATGAGACAAACCATTCAGCTACTTTGCTCCTCAACTCTTATTCCCCACATCCATAACATTGAATCCTTTTCACTTTTTAAAAACACCTTAAAAACTCTTCTCACTTACGTGGTTCTATCTTTTGTTTTTTACCATTTAGTTCTTTGATCATTTTAATATGTGTCCTTGGCTATAATGAATGCAATTTTAAACTAAATAAGCGTTGTTATTAATATTATCACTTCAGTATATAAAACCCAAATTGCTCAAACAGTTGGGCATAAATCCATACAGTAACCCAAACTGCACACAGCATTATGCTCTACCAGACTGACTAAAATGGAAAACATTAATGTTGGTTTAGCAGCATTAATCTAATAAATTTGCATCTAAAAGCCTTTCTGTCTATTTAAAAGTGAATGGTAATAAAAGAAGACATATAGAAGTGAAAAAAACAATATTATTGCTCCTGCTCCTGTTATAGACTTTGAGATCCCTAAAAACCCATTTTTCAAAATAATATTCACTATGAAAATAAAATATAAATTCATGAAGCCAATCAACAAAATGTATTTTAAAATAATTTGTGTTTTTTAGGAAAAAAAAAGTCTGTTTGCTTTTTTAACGTACAACTTCTAAATTTTACTGATGAAAGTTGCTCCTTTGTGCTGTTAAAGTCATTAGTTTTATAAGAAAAATGTTTTTCAGATAGCCTAAACAACTTATTTTCCAAAATACATTTATATTTAATTGAATTGTGGTGACATTTAATCGACAAGTGGGTTTGTTAACTAAAAATCACATCAGTTAAGGAGTATGGCTGTTATACCTAAACCTCACTGACCAGAGACGTACACCAGAGAAGTATGAGGAAGTACAGACTGATGTAGGTTTCCTGGTGTGATATGGTCTTTAAACCATAGAGCAAAGCATGAACCTTTTATCTGAGCCCCCTCCCAAGGGTTTGATGTGTAGATTACTCACCTATCCAGCACTCCAATCGTGCACAGGGGGAAGTCTTGACCACATCTGGAGGGTCCACTCCCACATTTAGGCACAACACCAGTGCAACACTCACAGTTTTCATCTGTGGGCACATAGAAGATTACATTTAACATTCAAAGCAAAACCAGGCAGCAATGTATATTTTAAAACCTCTAAACATCATCAGCTTTTTTTATTCATATAATTTGGCTGCTGCTGGCTGCCATATTTAAGCAGCAAAGGAAAGGTCACAGGACACCGAGGGGAAACTCAGAAGTTATTAATGCGAAAAGACATGTTCTCTTCATTGCACATTTCCCCAACTGGTGTAAATATCAGAGTATGCATAACATTTAAGCTAATTTTGTTCCACTGAAGACTCATGCTAAAGATTATCAAGTAAAAAATGATGGAATTAAAAAATTTAAGCCAGATGAGTGACGTCCCCATTAAAAACACAGGAAGAGAGCAGAAAGAATAAAGCATGCGTAGATGATTCAAAAGTTAGGTGAGAGCTTCTGACTCACAAACAAGCTTGATAAAGCAACATGGAGTTCCTCCAGTGCAAATTACACGTTGAACTAACACAAGAAACCACAGCTTTTCTCATCATTACCTTAGAAACACTTTCCTTTGTGCACCACAGCACGAATTGAGCTTGGTGACAATGTATGGCTCAGTCCTGATGTCTAACAAGTGTTCACACTAATGCTGAACCTACAGAAGTGAACAATCACTTCATTCAACTATTCTATCATTCAGTTTAATTAGGTCTATAGTCTGGCCACCTGACGCAAGCACTTTTCACAAAGTGGATGTTAATGACTTCATCAGTCTGTTATACCAATCACCTTTCAGATAAAAACAACTACCCAAATACTGATTAGTTTACTTTCTACTGCAAATCAATGCCTTTTTTTATTTTACTTTATTTTTTATTGGGACACACAGGAAGATGTTTGGTTGTTAATTTTAACATAATAAATTGATACATCTTGGTTGGTACAGTAATTGTTTAAAAAGTATATGACTGTTACATGAACGTTTTCAATTTTTTGCATTAAATTGTGCTATTTTTCTATTTCTTCCTGATATTAATCCAGCTTGATTCACATGGCTCATTCACGCCATAAAACAAAAAAAATTGTGACTTTACATCCAATAATAAGGGTGCCAATTAAACCAAACTAATTCAGAACACCAATAAAACTAAGAGTAAAAACATAAATACACAACAGCTTTAATAACTATTTACAAGCTCATAGAATCCTCCATTTCTGTTCAGTCTTGTACTGTTTGTGAGCTCAGCACTGTGTCCATTCAAAACCCAAAAATATTTAAGGCTAATGATCGATTAAGAACATCAACCCATCAATTAAGAAGCATGAAAGACAAAAAAATTCCATCTGAAAAGCTGCAGGGGCCTGTTCAGGAGGCTGAAGGCAAATGATGGCAAAACAGTCAATGAAAGCAATAGAGGAAACCAAGTCAGTCTCTTTCTGAGACATTTGCAAAAACATGAGCATCTTGTTTCCACCAAAGTTTGTTTTTAAGTTTCAGTAAAACGTCTAACACTCAAGCTGTTATCAAAATCCTGTGGTCATCCTCTACATCAGTAAAAAAACAAAACAAAGCATTCCTCAATGGTCCATCATAAATATCCTTTTTTTTTCTAAAACTTTTCCAACAATCACGAAAAAAAACTCAGCAAAACAAGCATTTTGTATAAAGACAGTACGTCCGAATTCCCTCACTACTCCCTAACCCCTAAAAGACTATTTACTGCAGGAGTGAAGGGGTGTTAGAATCCAGGCCTTGAGTGCAGGTGTCCTACCTGTTTTCCAACCAACCAGCCATTGAAGCTCCTTTATGGCCAAGAACACCTGATCCAGGTAATCAGCAGCACGAGACATGCTTTCTGGAAAAAGCAGGAGTCTGGCCCTCGAGGCCTGGAGTTTGACACCCCAGTGTAGTGCCCTGGATTTTAATGTTACTTGGACACATGCTCACTACTTTTTATTTTAAACGGCAAATATGACGTCACTCATTTGACAAAGTAAAAACCTAATAACTATGAACATTTAAGGATGACTATTTATAAATCCATTGTGTTCTGATGATAAAAAAAATTTTGGATAATTAAAAAAAAAAAAGTAAAAGCTTTTTTTTTATCCCCAAATGACAAGTCAATTAAACACAATACTACTTTTTTCACTGGGAGTTCTGGGAAATTTCCAGGGTTCTGGGTTTTGTAATAGTAGATTTGTACAGCCCTACAAAATGGCGAACGCCTTCTATAGTGCACTAAATAGTGAGTAGTGAGGAAATCTGAACAAAACCATATATTGGTGGCAGCTTTGTTCTGGTAATGGATACTATCATTGATTGGTTTCCTACGTCTAATAATAACACATGGGTCCTGTCTTGACAGACTGCCAGGTGACTAACTCAGCTAAATACTGTAAGGTTGACCTACAGAATCACCTGCTGCACATCTGTGTGACGTCCTGATGAAGACCAGAGTCACGAGGGCTACTCCTTTGAAACTAATTGAGGACTCCTGTTACTTCCCACCAACCCAGCTGAAGGTCAGAGTGCCAGTGGGACTCTGCAGAGCTGATCTGACATGTGAACACGTGTCATGAATACAAGGAACAGGAGATTTAAAGATCCACTTTGACGAAAATTGCGTTTTTAGGGTTTTTAACATGTTCTTGAGCAGTTTTTCTAATGATGAAGGGTATATATAAAAAGATAATTAGGCTTAAACTTGCATTTCTGAGTATTTCTTTAGTCAAATTGTGAATCGGGAGCAAACAAAAACACACAGTTTGTAAAAGAGCTTATTTTTAATATTGAAAATACGCTGGGTGGGCCACAAGCTGCCTGCTCCCCTACGCTCTGCAACGAGGAAGGGGAGAAGGGTTGCTTTGCGCCAATGGTCTCGCCCACGACTCAAAGGGAAATTTCTAAAGAACTACGGCTGTCCAGTAGAAACTATGTCCAAGAAAACAACACAGTTTTTTTTATTTGGGATAAAAACACCGTGATCATAATTAAAAGACCACTAGGAACTTTTTAAAGAAGATCAAAGATGATCAGAGTGGGACTTTTAATGTTTGCACTCATGCGAATGTTTTGAAAAACCCAACAAAGTAGATTAAACCAAAGTAAAGCTTTTTTTTTGTGCAGCATGTCTTTTTTCCTCTATCTTAACATATGCATATATTTATAGATAATATAAACAGTAACATTTATTAAATGGTAATTGTTTGACTTAAGTTAACAGCAGCACTAAGCAATATTTACCTGAAGCATTTGGGATATTAAAATTAGGGCAGGTGACATTTCAAACTACCCGGTATATGCTAAAGTAGAAAAGCCAATAAAATGTTCATCTTTTTTTGACAGTAGGTTTAAAAGTAATTGTATATACAGAAGGTTTAGTCATTTAACACAATTAAAAGTGTGCAAAGTCTGAGGATTTTATACTTTCACAAATTAAAGGCAACAACTAACTCAAAATGTTCTAGACAACATACAAGGCCTTCACAAAAACTTGAAGTTGTGGGTTACTGAAATAAACAACAAAAAAAGCCTAAATAATTTGTTGCTCTTAAGAGAAATTTGTCACAACACAGAAAAAAACTTAACCAACAACATGAAAAAACTTACAACACATTAAATTCTATTAAATTTGTATGTTACGGCATACGATTTACCAATACTTGCTTTGCAATCAACAAGTCAATTACGACCACTATATTGGGCAACCCTGGTTTAGATGAACGATACCTCCGGCTTAAATGTATGTGACCTGCTTTCAGCTTTAAAGCTAAATGTGCAGTTACAGTATGTTAGAAAAAATTAATCACTATATTGTTTATGTAGTCCAAGTTCATATCCCCTTTTTGCAAGCTTACCTTGAGTGTGAATTAATATACAATGTTTACAATTCAATAACCAAACCCCCAGCAGGGAGATTTATCTGCCCAAAGATGCACTTCAATGGAGATTGTTTCCCACAAAGCTTAGACACAGCAAGCTGGGAGAAGGTGTGGATTCATCTGGGAGAGACAAATATCAGGTTTGCCCTTTAAAATGTAACATCTGAAATGGCAGCACAATTTAGAGAAATATTACTATGAATATCACTGGGGTGAGGAAAGATGTTACTGTCATTTCAGGTAAAATGTCAAACAAATCTGTGGAGAACACTGTAAGGTCATTCCCTTATTTTAATGTTAACACTGACTCACGTTTTCTTTAAAAACACCCATAAGCCCACGTGAGATGCAGCTTTACAAAAACAGCTGCCAGATTTGTGAAGATGAAGCATTATCACACTGGATTTAACCATCATGGTTCAGGACAGCAAGATGATTAAAAGCCTATTAAAATGGCCCTGATAGAAATATTTGTTTTCATCCAAAGCCCGATGTAGGTAATTCATAACACATCTGATCCTCATTTGCTTCAGAATAAAGAGCAAAAATGAGGGATGTTTCACATTCCAGCGTGGTATTTGAGGATGAAAGCACATAGATGTGTCCAACACTTTTCTTATTGATTATTCAATTTGTCTGCTCCAAACTCTTCCTCACAATAAAATTACACATCAGTTTTCTTCATCAGCCAAGTTTAGAAATGACGCAGTCACACCAGCAGTAAGAATTTACTGAGATTTCTTTTTTTTAATTGTTAGTTTTTAAAGTAATTTAAATAAAAAATACAATCTTCTTGTTTTCTAGATAAAAATGCAAGTGAAGACATGAACTGTCTATGCCACTTTATATCATCTCATAACACTAACCCTTAAAGTCTAACTCCAGCTATACATTTTTAACCAAAATCAAAAAGCCTGTTGTTTTTAAAGAAATTTTCCACAATGCAGCAAGAGCTCAGTAGAAATCCATCTCTGAGTTGTGGCAGCAGTTAGTCTCTGCTAATTTCTCATCAGCACTTTACACTCTCTCCCGCTAGCTTTTAGCAACCCACTAGCAGAAGCTAACATTAGCGTAGCAAAATAAATGGCAAGTAATATCGGAGATATGCAGCTGTACAGTTTAGGGCCAGATGGCAGCTCAGACGAGGAAAATGAAAGTCGTCAATGGATCTATTTGTTTGCAAGTGGATGATTTAAAATTACAGTCACATCATGAAAGAAAAGTAGTAGAAAATACAGTAGTTGATTATTAAAAAGCAGGACAAAGGATCACGATAAAAGCATCTGACATGAGAGTACAATATAAGAGAATTAAGAGAAAAACAAAGAGAAGAAATCAGGACATAAAATCAAAAGTAAAACATCACAGGAAGATGCAATCATAAAAGGTAAAAAATCTATGATTACACGACTTAATTTCAGTCACAGCTAAAAGAAGGCTTTGAAAGTCTGTAGTGTTGGACATGCTCTTGCAGATGGAGGGAAGTCGTTCTAAAATATACTGGCCTACACAGAAAGAGTATTTTGCCTAAATGCTGTTTTTCTGGAGGGTACATCACAGTCACCTCTAGAGGCAGCTCTGGTTTTGAGATCACTGGGAGAACTCAGACACTGGAGGCTTTGGCCCATCCATGGCAGTTGCTGTGTCACAAACCCGAGCTTTTTCAAACCGTTGGTTTTCACATGCTTCTGATCCAACACGATTTGAATACAGAAATACCCAGAAACACAGTTTTAACTCAAAATCATTTAATATGTGTACACCATCACAAAAAATGCTAAAAGAACATGTTAAAAAAATAATTTTCGTTGGAATGGGTCTTTAAGGTCTTAGTCGCAACTGCCCTTACAGGTGGATATTGATAGAAGAAAGTCTTAAGTATTGTCATTGAAATGTCTAGTTCATTGCTGTGTAAGATAAGCACCTTTGTCTGACCTTTCATATGTTCAGCGTATTCTCCTGCCTTGCAGACTGAAAGTTGCTGTCACCTTTATCTGATCTCCCAGATGTTCTGCAAACACCCCCACCATGCTATTAGTGTCTGACCGAAAGATGCATCTGTACCCGCAAAATGACAACGCCTGTTGTGTGCCTTAATAAAAACAGCTGAAGAGGGAAGTGCTTTGGAGTTGAGCAGAGTTATGCACAGTAACCTGATCATTCTCTGAGCTCTCGCCCCTTCGCGAAGAAAAGTCATTGAGTTGTGTTTTTAGTCCTTTTTGAAGGTTTTGAACCTGACAGATATATATAGGCTGTCTGCACGCAAAAAATGGGCAAACCTGTACAGAATGCCACACAGGCAGCCCGCACAAAACATTAAGGTTGCAGACAACTCAGTAAGCCTTTCAAAGCCTTTGTTATTCCAACTAAATTATCACAATTTTTCATGTTGATGTGCAGCTTAAATTAAACAAAATTAAAACAACTTTGTTTACCACTATTATTTGCTTTAATTGCACCACCAGTTTATTTGCAATCACCTTTCCCCGCCCATGGTTAATGTTTCTTAATTTGTACAAAGTCAGATTATTTTCTCCCTCTGATGTATTCTGTAAATGGAAATAAACACGCAAAACAAGGGAATGGAACGTGGCGTATTTTTTAAGGCAGAAGCGTGTCAGCCATTAAACTGACCCCATTGGCTCCTCAGGAGATTTCACAAGTTATGTTGCCTCTACAAGAATATAGTAACATATTTACATTACCTATTTTAACATTTTTACAGTGTTTCAAAATGTTTGTTTAATCGTAATTATGTTTACACTATTATAATAATTATATGACTAACATATTTGAATTATTACAACATGTTTTAGTTAATATTAGGTTTGTCCCAATGAGGTCTTTTGGGCCTGATCCATTTCAGAGTTATTTGATTTTGAGTATCTGCCGATAACGAGTCCCAATCGGATACATTAGCAAAACATTCAAAAAAATGAAAAAATTTAAGAAACAGATCAAGATTTCTTTTTCCTATTTTTTCTTTTCTTACCTTCTTCTATCATTTTGCACTTCTGTGAAGTAGCTTTAACAAGTAAAAATACTGCAACTATTAACTAATAAAAATAGATAACTGGTTGTGAGAAAGTTTAGTGATTTTAGCTGTAGTCTCTTCAGAACTATTGAATATTTTTAATCAGATGTGATTCATAACTTCATTAACAATTCTTACTAATTAATGATAACTTTCTTTTAAAATCGTTGTAGCATAAAGATGATGAATATTTGTGACTAACTAATGCCAATGGAACAATTTATTAGCTTTGGTTGTTTTTGAGATAATATAGGATTCTTTTTTTTTTTTACTTCTTCAGACTTGGCATCAACATGCTTGTTCATTACATTTTGAGTTTTATTACTGCAGTAGTTAATTCTGCTTCACTGGGGTAATGTCAGAGATGCAGTCTGCGTCTCTCTCTGTTGGCAGCAGTAGAACGACGAACTCATTAAAAAGAAACAAAAACTCTATCTTTTTCTGTTAAAATGCCTTTGTAGGTTGTTGTTTGTGTTAAGACAACCCAAAAGAGAGACTGGCTGTCAGTTTAAACATTTTTAAAGAGTTATTGATTTCGGAAGTCGGAATCTATAAATGTCTTGCTAGCTTAGCTTAGCTAAACAGTTTTTATGCACCTCCTGCTCAAACTAGTGCCGCAGTGAACTGTGGTGATCCGTTAATGATATTCAGACTTCTTGTAGAGTTAATCTATAATAAGCATGAAATATAAGGCGCTGATCATAATAAGAATAAATTAAATATCCGATACCGATCGGGAGACAACATCCGATTTTTGATCGAGTCATAAACAATGTGATCGGGCCCGATTTCCAATCACATGATCAGATCAGTGAATATGACACATTATGTAATTGTAACATATTAAAATGATAAAATGAAAGTTAAAAAAATTCAGCAATAAGTATATTGCCTTTTTATGTTTTTCCTACAAAATTAATATCACCGTTGCTCATGTTGCTGTGCTGATTCAATAAAACAAAATTAACAACTTTTGCTTCTGGAACTTTTTGTCTGCTAATTCAAAGTGAAAAACTAATAAACAGAATAATTAGAAAAACTTTAATTATCTAAAACATAATTAGATCAAAAAAGAATTGTTGGAGAATGGTTTACTAGGCAATGTTTTTTTAAGTTTTGTTTTACTAGAATTAGATTTTTAGACAGTAAAATGAAATAATGATTTTTGTGTGGGTGTGCGTCTGTGTAAAGAAAAAGAGAAAAACAAATTAACTTGAATAAGCAGTGTTTACTTTCAGAAGACTTGTGAAACAATGTTCATTTCAAATAAAAAGAAAAAGGGGAATGAAAAGAAAGATCCATTTCTAAAAGTATGTGCAACTTGGGCATGTACATTTAAATTGGAAGCAGTCCTCATGTCATTAATAACTGCACGGGACTCCAGGGGATTTTCCAGGCTTTCCCTCTTGTGCCTTTTTAAGACTCCCACTCAGCCCTCTGACCAGAGTAGATCAATTTTTACTGATTAATCCATTTGTTAGGTCAGCAATAAATACAGGTTATTAAAACAGCAGCAAGTCTCAATCTCCCTCAGCCATGCGGGTATTCAGCAACAGGTTAAACTCTAGATCATGACAATAAAATGAGTTTAAGACCCACTCTAATGAAAATCGTGCTTTTGGTGTTTTTAACACGGCCTTGTGACATTTTTTTTATTTTGAAGAAAATATATTTAAAAAATTTAAAACCTAAAATTGCATTTCAGATTATTTTATTTATTCAAATCATTATGAATTAGGAGTAGAAGAAAAAAAAGCCGTTTGAAAAAGCTTGTGGCCATGACGTAGGTGCAACAATCGGCAGGCTACAAGCTCCTTGCTCGGTTCCACTTCAATGCATCCACTTGTAGACAAATAGATCCATGTATGACTTTGTTTTTCTCGTCTGAGAAGACATCTGGCTCAAAACCGTATGGTTGGATAGCTGGATTGCTTGCCATGTTTGTTGCACTCCTAGTGTTATAATGGGCTAGCTAGCGAGAAAGCGTGTAAAGAGATGGACGATGGGAAATGGGGGTGGGCTAACTCTGAGCCAACAGTTGCTTACAACTCAAAAGGTGAATCTCTAATGAACTGTTGCTCTGCAGAAACTATGTCCTAGAAAACCACCCCCTTTTTTTGTTTTACTAAAAACTGCATTATCATAATTTAAAAACCACTGGGAATGCTTTTAACATACAAGTCGAAGCCACAAACTCTGAAATGTAATATTCAAAGTGTTAAAAAAAAAAAATCAGGATTTTTAAATTTTATTTTACTTTTGTCTAATATTTTTTAAATCAATCTTTACCCAGCCACTGATCTCAACCTCGAGACAACATCTGTAACAGTTCATTCAGTTTTAGTCACAATGAAAACTATCTCTGCAGGAACAGAAATGTGAAACCAATGACAGATAATGTAAAACTAAGATTGATTCATAATCTAGGAACTGTTCTAGAATGGCAGACATCCCCCAAATGTATCATTTTGAGTAAACAGAATTTAGGGCCTTTCAAAGCCAGTGAGAGAGTGGCACTCAGAATTCTCATCAATGACACTTCAACAGGGTGGGAACATGCTTTGATCAGAGCTCTCAAAGGCAAATCCCAAATCATTATGGGGAGGTTGCTGCAATAATTCAAAACACAGATAAATCTCTTGCATAAAAATGAGTTTCAGTTCTCTGAAGACATTTTTTGCTTTTATGGCTCAGTGACAAAAAGTCCACCAGCTGCCTAATGAACTGCTTACAATGGCTGAATTCAAAAGATGAAACTATTTAATTGATTTGCCTATTTATTTTGGGGAAAATCGAGAAAGCAGCAGCAAGCAGCGGAGCTTCTTCCCTGAGGCCGAGAAAAAAAAAAAAGCTTGTTGCGCTATATTTACAAGCGCACGACACGTAAAGTGCCCCAACTCCTGTAGCTTCTGCCCACTTCTCTGTGTAGCGTTAAGCTTAGGCTGATGAAGTAGCAGGACGTGGCGGTTTTTAACGGGATCCGGATAGAAATCGAGGATAAACCGGCTGGACTTACAGCAGCAACAGATAGCTTAATCAAAAGTGTTGATTTGGAGACAGCAATGTTGTTACACATTAATGCAATAATGCTTTGACCAATGCTATGATAACGAGCTCTGCCGTTTGCTGTCACTTTGTGACTAGAAACTGGTTTAAAGTCAGACAATATTTCCACGAAGCGAACTTTAAGACGGAGCGGATAAAAACAACAAACTTAGTCACTGAGTCACTTAAAACAGTTGTTTTTTTCTTAAGTTAATGTTATGTCATGACTTCCTCTCTCTGCATTCAACACAATATTTTTTTAAATGACACCTATAGTTTTTCTCTGCAAAATAACGTAATATTTTGAACTTCAGGTATTTTTGTGATAAAATAAGAGATAATCTAAAAGGTACACCATGGTAATTTTATTAATAGACAAATCTTTCAACTTATCATGCAAAAGATCAAATAAGCTTCCTTTTGGCGGAAGAAGTAGTAAGAAATATCTGGTGGTAAAATATCCTTCATCAAGGTTACAGGTCTTGTTTGTTTAACCCTTTAGCACCAAAGCTGTCACAGGCGACAAGAAACGGAACACGCTCTTCAAACTACCGTAACTCTTTGACCATTTATGCAATAAATGTAATTCCAATGGATTCTAAAGCTGAGCCGATGTGCAGAATTTTAGGGTAGTGAAGTGTTGCATATCAGCCCCAAGTTGCTTTTCTTTCCATCAGAATCTGTTGGAATTACGTTCATTGCATTAATGGTCGAAGAGTTACAGTAGTTTGAAGAATGCCAACACTGGAGCCAAAGCTCTAGTGTTAAAGGGTTGATGCTCATGTAAAAATAGTGGATGTCATCTGTTATGTAAAGGAAAGACGGACAGTACATTTGAAACTGTTGGGAGGATAAGCTTAGGTCTTTAAGTTTATTACAGGAAGTCTGTAAACCTTGTAAAATTGGTGCAAACCTACTGGCGCTCATTAAATCCCTGACTGGCTGAATGTCAGACTGACAGTTTCATAAAGGGATTGTGAGACTTCCTTCTATCTTTAATCTTACCCCTCCAAACAACAAATAACAATATGAACAAAAGCAATATGGCATGTCTCCTTGAAACCTTCCTGATCAGCAGTTACACAACCTTTTATTTTGTAAAGAGCTCACTTGTCGTCTGAACTTAGCCTTGACCTTTGACTCAGACTCTTTCTACACAGTAAATGTGAAAACTATCATCCAGATTCCACCCGGCAGGTGCAGCATCCATGTGCGTAAACGTGCTTCAGCACGAGAAGCACATATGAAGCCGTGCACAAACACAAACACAAACCATTCAATAGCTGGCATCAACCCAACGGGGGAATAAACACAACACTGACCGATGGGGCAAGTAATTGTACAGCCTCCCCTCTATTCTTCTCGTTTTGTGTGTGTTTGTGTGAGTTTAAGAGAACTCTGATTTCCCACAGTGCACCACATCATTTAAGATCCACGCATAAGCCTGCTGCTGCACGCTGCTCTCAGCAGGCTTAACTTTCAGCGCATTGATTCACTCCACATCCCAACAGCTGCAGATAATGTTCATCAACTGAGAAGGGGTCAAGGCAGGGTAGTTCTGCGTGTTATCTCAAAAAGCATTGTACACTTCAATTCTGTCAGATGTTTCAACTTGGAGAGCTTGACTATTTAAAAAAGGTAAAGTACTATGGGTTCCTGGTGCTGCAACCCAGTGAACACAAAGCAATAATCCAGGAGTAAAAAACAAGTCATCATTCTGATCTCATTAGTGTCTCAGCTAATTGCTAAATTAAAGCCAAATTCTCCTGGCAAGAAATACAAAAAAAACATTTACGAGTTAAGACTTTTCAAATCAAAATATATGAAGCGTTTATGAAGTGCAAACACTCAGAGTAATGAAATATGTTGGCGAGTAAGCTCAAGCATGACTTTCTGACAGCTACAGCAATTTCAGTCCACCGTTATTCTCCTAAATCAATAGCAGTCTCACATTTAATGATGCCTTCATTTCCTTTCAGTTTGACACCTCTGTGAGAGTTGCACTTTCATTCCGCTCGCGTCCTAACTGCAGCAAAGTGTCATATTTTCTACAAGGGGTGAGGAGTTTGTGGGGTTATGTATGACTAAGTGACACTGCCATCATTATAATGGCAGCACTTGGTAGCCAAGAGGCATGAAGGTAATGGGAGCAGCGGTGCTGCCGATCACGCGACGTTTTATGAGAGCTGAGACATTCAGCAGCCGTTCATGAAAGAAAGCTTTGAGATTCTCCCTCCAAACTCAGCACGGGATGAAGTGACATTGGTAAAGATGCAGAAGGCAGTGATTTGTCCTGGATGTTAAGCAACAGTTTGCTTCAAAGCTTAGAGCACACGGAGGGAAATTTTCTGAGGTGACGACGTGAATTTGACACAACCTTCCCGAAATCTTTTACCGTAAAATTATTAATAAATATGCAACAAATCTTCTCAGCACTACTGGGCGCTGACTAGGAGAACACAGACAGCATGATAGCAATGGTAACTGGGATCTTCTGAGGGGCTGGTGAGTGGACTTTGTTACTTCACAACACCAGTTTAGGACTTTTTTAGTTAAAGTAAATACAAATGTCCAACAAGTTAAATATTTACTTTCAGTGGAAGGTCAGATCCCATTCTTACAATGTTTATCATGTATTAAAGCATCTGAGCATTCAATGGTTTAACTTTATCAAACATAACAAGCATTAAATGGACTTTCAGTTGGAGATTTAGTGACATATTCAGACTTCTGAACCTATAAATTCTTTAGAGAAAAACAAAAAATATTACCACTGAATGATGTTATTCCTACTAAAGTTGGACATCTTCAGAAACATAGCACTTATGGGAAAAAATAAACCCTAAATTGAACAGGTTTTAAAGGAGTGCTCAGAGGAGCGTGAATGGATAAACACAGCTTCAGTGTTGTTTTTAAAATAATAATACAATGTATGATATAGGCCAGAGGTGCTCACTTTCTTTTGGCATGCGAGCTAATTTTGAGACAACAAGCTCTCAAGATCTACATTTATATATATATATATATATATATATATAGATATAAATATATCTATATATATATATAAATATAACTTTAATTCTCATTTTTAAGTGCTTAAATAGACTTATTTTGGAAGGCTGATTTTAAACTGGTTTAAATAATTATTTTTAATTATATAAACTATTAAGAAAAGAATGGATACTAATCTGCTAATCTATTCAAAATATAAAAACAGCCTCTCTTTGTCACAATGGTAAATGGCATATACTTGTATAGCAGTTTTCTATCTTCCTTGAAGGCCTAAAGCGGTTCACAGTCACAGTCCCATTCACCCGTTCACACACCGACAACGGCTGCCCCGCCGAACACTTGCGCCAACCTTCCACCAGAGAAATAAAAAAGTATATTTTTGTCGTCATCAAAGTACAAAACCAACAAGCTGTTGCAACAAAAACTCTTGACTCCAATTTAAAAATTGTGAAAAATCCATGAACGAATCTCTCGTGATAACCCGATCAAGCTCTGCATTCGGCGCCTGTGGCTGTCTTTATTAGGTAAGAAACACTATATTAATCAGCTGTTCATGTGGCGATATTCGTTAATCCATTGAGTATTTTTCTTCGTCAATAGGATGTGGGTTCAAATCCCACTGCCAACTTTGTTATTTTGTTGATATTTTTTTATTTTCACTAAATTATTAATCAAAAACATCAAGATAATGCTCTAGATTTTGAATATCTTTAGAATATTTTTTTTTCATAGGAAAGCTTATTTTTTGTAATACTAACACAAATAAATTGATTATATTAAACTCATGATTTAATATTTGTTGTTGCTTAAAAAACAAGTTCATAGTCATTTTTTAAAAAGTTATGTATTCTTTATGTCTAATGTAATGCAATTATGCCAAAAAAAAAAAAAGAAAACACTGGAATTTAATCCTAGATCCTTTGCATGGCAGCGCAGGACAAACTGTCATCACCAAATGAGCAACTACATGCAACAGAGCTTGCATTTTAGTCATGGCATTAAAAAAGGATATATTTATATATATTATTTATATTTTTTTTTTGCTTGTTTATTTCTGATGGCCCGCGATATACAGTCACATCCTCAGTAATCGACATAATGAGCACCCCTGTTTTAGGCCCTTGAAGAAATTGCATTATTGATAATGCAATTTATTTGATAAATTTGACTGTTTAATTTTTGTTAACATGACTGCAACTGCTATGGTTACACATATAAAAAATCCATCCATCCATTTTCCAAACTTTTTACGTGATAAAACAGAATACAAATGGTACAGCGCACCCACCCGCCAAATTTGCTGAAAAATTTTGTCTAGGTTGCTGCGCAGTGGCCTTTTGGAATATGTGACCATAGCAATGCAGAGAGAGCGAGGAGGTGCACGGTGGCGCAGTGGTTAGCACTCTTGCCTCACAGCGATAAGGTCCCCAGTTCAAGTCCTTGCTGGGGGGCTTGAAACAGTGTCACCTGGGGGACCTTTCTGTGTGAGTTTGTTTGAGGTTTCAATCTAGCTGTTATGTACTTTGTCAAGGCTGGCCAATCCCGGTCCTCAAGAGAAGTAACCCTACCTGTTTTCTAGTTCTCCTCGACCAGCTTGCTGCTGATAGGCTGAGTCAAGTGATTTCATATCTTGATTGACTGAATACACCTGATTTAGGTGGTCAGCATCAAACAATCCAAGGAGAGCTGGAAAACCAGCAGGGTTGTGGCTCTTGAGGATCAGGGTTTGGCCAGCACTGGACTATGAAGCTACTGAAGCAGCTGCTTCAAAAAGTTAGAAGACGTTTCTAAGAATGAGACTCAAAAGTGTCAAGACATACATGGAGTAAATCAATGGCAAATGTGATGGAAATCATTAAAAATCAGAAACTTATAGGATTATAAATAATAATGCAAGTCAGGGATAGGCAACTCCAGGCCTCGAGGGCCGCATTCCTGACTTGTTGTCTAACATACCATGCTCTGGCATGTTCTAATTGACTGAACACACCTGAACCAGGTAATTAGTCATGAGTAGGGCTTGGATATCTGGAAATCATGCAGACACTGTGGCCCTCGAGGCCTGGAGTTACCCATCTCTGATGTAAGTTATGTATGATGTATATACGGTCCATAAAAATTGGGTACAACTGACCCATGGAGCTGTGCTGGTTCTGGGCCTGAGGACCAGTGTTCAAAGTCAGAAGTGTTTCAATTCCAGGCAAATTGCAGGCAATAAAAAAATATCCTTCCATGTTAGATAACACTTTAAATTACTGATTTAATCAGATCATATTTGGCATTTTGAATATTAAAGGTGGCATTTGGAGAAACAAATGAAACACAATCTTGAGTTTCAGATTTCCTCTCAGAATTAACAGCTCCCTGAGAGATTCATGAAGCACAAGGAGCAAGTATTGAACAGCTCTGTGTATCGACTGCATCAGAAAAGCTGCTCCAGAGGTTTCATAAACAAGCATAAAAAAAAAGTTACCCTGTCCTTCATCCTCCAGCTCTGTGCCAATGCCTTGGAGCCTTCAATCTTCTCCAAGTGTCTTTTCTTCATGAAGGTCAAGGGAAGCTTCCAATCATTCATGTCAGCCTCCTCTTCCTCAGCCAGGCCAACAGCCGGCGAATGAAGCAAGTCTGAGTCCATTTTCATGAGGGCCCTGTGGGAGAGAGCTCATGTTAGCCACACTGATGTGGTCGTAAGCTCCTGCTGTTCATCTAGAAAAACAACAAATGAACAACATGAAAACAATCCACACTGGATTTCTCGAAACACCAACAGGCTGAAAAAGGTTTTACTTTTTTTTTTTTTTTTTACATACACTTTTTCACTAATTTATGGAATCTTATGGAAAATAATACTCTGTCTCAATAAATGTACTCCAGGGCTCAGTGCAAGGTCCCTTTTAGATTTAGTTTATACATGAAAACATTATATGGTAAATCCAAATTATTCTGTAAACCATGACGTCTTAAAGCCAAAGATTCACCAATTAATATATAAAAGTTCATCATTTTTAGCAGCACGTGAAACTTCCATGCTTCTTCCTCATTGCAATCTTACAAAAAAAAACTCACTTTGAGTTCTTTATTGATTTCACCAAAACGTTTTTAAAATAACTACAAGATTAAAGATACAAGACTACAAGATAAAAAATATCTGTTAATTAAAATTAATCAAAGAACTTTTAGTTTTAAAGATAATATATTACAATTGCATTATTAAAAAGTTCCACTTTTTTCAACTTGAATCATTAGTTATGTGAAAACAGCTTTTGATATTTAAAGAAAATGTATTATAGAATGGAAAAAGGACAATTTTGTGTTAAAATAAATAGTGCTGAATTGGAAATCAAACACTTTTGAATTTATGATATTAAACTCTCTGTTTTGGCAGTGCTACCCAGCCATACTGTCTTCCTCCCATCATTCCTGCCAGGTGACAAAAACACAATACCAAGCCTTTGTGGTTGTTTTACAGCAAAACAGTTTGTCTTCAAAATCAACCTCCTCAGTTATCACCTCCCAAGATGCTCCAACTCCTCCACATTTTTTAACCAACAGAAAACCTGTAATTTGTAAATACTACACTTCTGTACCTCACTCTCATTTTTTTCTACTTTGCATATTCTATAGCTAATTTCTCTTTTTATTTTTAAAATTTTTGGCCTTTTACTTTGAGACCCCAACCATGTTTCTATAAAGTTTGATATACAACAAATCTGGAAAATGAAAACCCCAGCTTTTTCAACCTGCGAGTTTTCATCTGCTCCTGATCAATACGATTTTAATAAAAAAAATTTAAAAAAACTCAGAAATGCAGTCATTCATTCATATTCTACAGCATTTTCTCCCTTTCAGGGTCAAGGGACGGAGCCTAACCGGCCACTCGTGGACAAAGGCAGGGGGGGCCCTAGGACAGGTCGCCAGTCTGTCGCAGGGGCCACAATCACACACCCTCACATTCACACCTAGGGACAATTTAGAATGACCAATTAACCTATGAAGCATGTTTTTGGATGCTGGAGGAAGCCGGAGTCCCACGCATGCAAGCCGAAAACCCACGCATGCACGGGGAGAACATGCAAACTCCACACAGAAAGGTCCCCCATTGGTGACACTGTTTCAAGTCCCCCAGCCAGGACTTAAACCAGGGGCCTTCTTGCTGTGAGGCAACAGCGCTAACCACCGCACCACCATGCAGCCAGAAATGCAGTGTTAATGTTAAATTATTTAATACGTGTCCTCCATTATAAGAAAAATGCTACAAGAACATGTTAAAAACACCAAAAACACGATTTTCATTGGAGTGGGTCATTGGACCACAAATAAATCAACCATCTTGCTTGCACAACAAAGTTCCCTTTTTTAGATCATCATTTAAATCGGCAACAAATATTTTGAAATCCCTGAGAAGATGAAGAACTTGCTATACTTTTTAACAATAGTGATCCATAGCAGAGTAAAAGGACTGTTGGGAATGAAAATGTATTTCTATCTTTGAGAGGTTTGGTGTACTAGACCAACACTGATGGAAGAATTTCCAAAAAATCGAATGTTGTCCATCCAACTCTTGGGTCCTCTCCTTGTCTCTGCAGCAACCTCCACTGGCAGAACAATGTTGATTTTGTTCTCATTCAGAAAACCAAACTGAAAGCAGAACAAACGTTCAGAAACAGTTTACACTAAAGTTCCAGACTGAAGGAAATGATCTGCTGCTTTCCTTGAGGCAGTTCCTGTGGTTCTCATGAGGAAGACTATGAATCAAGTTTAAAGCTCAGATTTGAAATTTCCCTTTTCAATTCAGTCAGATATGCTCACAGTAAATACAAATGATCTATTTGACACTAGATAAATAAACTATTTAATTTTGGGGTATGACCTAATACACCTGGATGATGTCTTCATAACAGGTAAGGTGGTAAAGTGCACCTGCTGCTCTGCTGTGAAGAGCTCTGCCTCATAAAGGCTGACTGAGCAAACAGGAGCTGGAGGGTCCAGTTAGCTTCGTGCTAGCTGTCCTCGCGCGCCTCAGTCCGCCCGTGTCCTCTGTCGCTAACAGCTCTCACACAGCCGTTGGCTGGGCGCTAATTCAAACTTGTGCCAATTAACTGCGAACACCGCAGAGCGCCAAGACTGAGGGGATGGTCAGAAATGGCGAGCAGCTGCTTACCTCGGTGCGGCGGGATTATCAGCCCGGACAGGGGAAGTTCTCCGTCTCCGGACGATGACAGAAACGGTCGCGCAAATAATCCTCGCGAGGAAGTTGTAGGGCAACGTCCACAGCCGGTACAGGAGGTCGAACCCGTCGAAAGCGAGCTGGACGGGGGTGTGCTTGCAGGGGAATGTTCGGCTCCTCTCCCCGCGGCTCTTCGCTATGGGAAGGGGTTGGAGACGAGGCCCATCTTCACACGGACAGTCTGCCACACCCACGCTAAGCACCGGCAACACCTATGGATGACGGAGGTCCTGTCTTGTTCCTCTACAAGCCAGGGACCATATGAGCCGATTCGGAGCGATAATTTAGTGAGAAATCATAAACATCCTAAAAATTTCTCCGGAGAGGCACTGCTTCAGCACTACGGCAAGGGCGCAGCCATCTTGGGTAGGACCCAGAATGCACCGTTAAACGTCACAGACGCTTTTCCTCTGACGTTCAATAAAATTCCAGTGATTTCAATGTTTTCCCGTGATATTCACAGGACACGGAACTGTGGCCAACGCTATTCCCAACGCATTTCAATGGTTTATTAAAAAATAATCTTAAAAATAAAGAGACGAGTCCTTTCAAATCATTTTATGTAAATATAATTGACTGTATTGTGGTGGGTAGAAGATCCATCTCAAGCAAAACTATCCTTACTTCAAAACTATTAAAACTTAAGTACAGACATGAAGTACTGGTAAAAGTACACTTTTCATGATATTTTTCTGAAGTAGAAGTCTATATTTAAAAAAAATGGATTTCAATTATTTATTTTAGTGTTCAAGAAAATATTTTGATTTTTTTTTTTAATAAATATGTAGTAGAACATTGTTTTGCCTCTTTTAAAAAATGTATTATTCCAAATATTGTTTGAAAAATTAGTGGACAGTATTCTATACCAATAATTTATGTAAATACAAGTAATTATTTTACCACCTATGATAAATGTTTTAACTTCCTGGTTTGATTGCCTGAAATATGTCAACTTCCGGTTAACAAATAAAATAAAACATGCTATAAACTTAAAGTAAAAATCATAATTTGATTTATTAAATTGTTTAGGGACAGATAAACACATGTATTCATATTTTTAATAGTTGAATGTCATTCACAAAACAGTTTTTGTTTTTATTTGCTCTCTCTTTTTTGTTAATTAGATATTTTGTTGCCTTTGCAAAACTTAGCCATTTATAGAAAAGAAAGTTCAGCACACTATAAGAACTGTTGAAGATTTCTACAGGCTTAGCTGGATCAAGTAAGTATATAATTTCAGTTTTTAAATTTATTCTTCTGATTATTATGTAGGTCTATAAAATTGCTTTTTTGAAAAAAAATTATTTCACGGTGAACTGTTTTGAGCTCTGAGTATTCTGTTCACCAAATAAAGTTTCAGGGTTTGCCAGAATAGGGAGAAACAGTCAAAAAACTAATGCCATCAGTTTTTGGGTTGATATAGCTTCCAAGTGAGAAAAACACCTGCATCACCTCCAAAGACTGCCTCCTAAAATCATGATACTTTCACCCTGGTGCTTTATAACTGGCTTTGCATAGGTAGAATTTACAAAACTTTTTTATGAAGAACACAGTGGCAAATTTTGTTAGTGTTCTGACTTATATAAAAAATAAATACATCTTTATGGCAATTATAAATTATGCCACATTGCTGGAGATGGTCACAGAAAAATTAAATTTTACAGCTAAAGAAAAGTCAAGTCCAGCCTCACAAAACAAAAGTTAGATGCTTGTCATGCTATTGTTTCATTGCATGATTCCAATAAACTTGGGGGAAAAAATCCTTTCTTTTCTTGTTTGGTTCCAAAAAATAGCAAGTATTTCTCTGAACCAGCATGAGTCAAGTGAACAGTCACTTTACACATTTGCCCCCAGCATCCTTTGCTGTTCAGCTTCACACTCATTTCACAAACAGTAGGAGCCAAAGGTTTGTTTTTGACAAAGTCCTGGGGAAAAAAACGACAAAATAAAAACCAAAAAAACAATTCCATCTGTTGAATCAAAACCCAGCAACATGTTCTCAGTTAAACAATTGATCATGACTTTAGCGAGAGCTTTTTAATTAAAGAAAGTACAGACAGCTTGTTTACCACTCAGCTGTGGGTCAATAATTGATTTGCTCTCAGGCACAACAAGGTGGGTATTCGTATTTGTGACAGTAATACAATAAGTAACAGTTTTATTTGTGTTCTCAGCGCAACACAATTATAAAAAGGGAGTGCCAGATGGATGTAGTATGAAAATATGCTCTCACACTGCCATGCAGGAATGGTAAAAACAGAAAGAGTTTCTAATTCCATCACCTGAAACGGACGAAAAACAGAAGATTTTACTTACCTTTCTCCTCTTTATGTTTTTATTACCAATAGAAATAACTAAAAAGGCCAAAAAATATTGTTTTTGGGAATTCATTGAATTAAGTTCAAAATAATTTGAGCTCAAAAGTTTCTTATATACAGGCATTTATGGATTTCTAGGGCTAAAGTTAAAAAAAATCAATTACCCCAGAGGAAGTCTAGCTTAGCTTCCGGTAGATTTTTTTTTTTTAAAGGTGAAAACAATTAAAAGAATTTGCTGCAGTGATTGGTGCTTTTTTTTAGCATTGCTCACTTAATGATTGTAAGAAAAAAACTTCCTCTGGTGAAAGTGTTGGCTTTAATTCTAATTTGGGATGACTGAAAAAAATCACTGGATTTTCAGGTGTCCTTGAAGATCCACTCTGATCATCTTTTGATCTATTTTTAAAGCATTTCCATTGGTCTTTTAATTATGATTATACCATTTTTGTCCAAAAACCTGTTGTTTTCTAGGACATAATTTCTGCAGTTTATCAGAAATGGGCCTCAGAGTTGTGGGCAGGACTGCTGGTGGAGAGCAAGCCCATCCCCTTCCCATCATCCTTATGTTTATATTCTTACCTGCTTTCCCACAGCCCCTTACAACCCAAACCTAACATTAGCAGTGCAACAAAATTGGTGAGCTCCACCAGAGCTTTCCAGCCGTATAGTTTTAAACAAGATGCCAACACAGATGAGAAAAACAAAGGCTTACATGGATTTATTTGTCTGGAAGTGGTTGCATCAGAATGAAGATGAACAGGGAGCTTGTGGCTACGTCACACCTACAAGCTCTTTTCCAATGCCAATTTTTGTTTGCTCCTGATTCATCAATAAGAAACATTTAGAAATACAATTTAAAGCGTAATTTTCTTTATAAATGTCCTCTATATTCAGAAAAATGCCACAAGAACATGTTAAAAACACCATTTTAATCGGAGCGGGTATTTAAACTATCAGCAATAGTGAAATAAAGTCTGCAGAGTGATTTTGTCTTTAAAAATTAATCTCTTCCATTGTATCACCTCTCAAGTTGTTCCAATTCCTCCACATTTTTTTTGACTAACATAAAACCTGCAATAAAAATAGAGTCTGGAAAAGAAATATGACTGCCGTTTGTAAAAGCTGCACTTCTGTACCTTACTCTTGGTACAAGAGTGGCACAGGTGGCACACAGGAAATTTTAAAACCAGTGAGTCCATTGAGCGATAAATAATCTTCTTTCCACTTCACAAGTGTGTGCTGCTTTGTGTTGGTCTTTCACATAAAATACCAATAAAATATATTGATGTTTGTGGTCATAATCTGGAGAAGTTCAAGGGGTAGGAATACTTTTGCAAGCCACTGTAAAGCCACACTCACCTGTAAACAAAGAGGAAAACTGCTGAAGAGAAAAGGATGGAGATGACAGTCAGATGACTGTGACTTTCGGTTCTGAAGTGAAGTCTCCCCTTGTAGAAAAACTGTTTTTTGTTTGACAAAGCAGGCAGTGGAGAGCCTGACGAGCTCTCCTGCATTGCTCTGTAGAGACGACCAAAGCGACATGCTCGCATTTATTATCTGAATGAGCCCACTCTGCAAGGAGCTTTTTGTGGCGAGCAGCTGCTCACCTTCTCAAACACTGTGGGCGATGGAGTGCCCACGTCTGAGAGCAAACCAGAACCGACAGCTCCAGCTGACCGGAACCGGTCGCTGAGGGCCAGCGTCCAGTGGACCAGCAGCAGAATGAAAACAGGCATGACTGAGGATCACAAAAACAAACAAAGCAGCATCAAAGATCACAGACTGGTTTTAAATTTGGCAAGGTCAAGCAGCTTTCACACTTTTAGGAAGAGCTGTGATGTTTTCACCTACAAACCCCAGAATGTGGGATAGTAGTGAGAAACAACAGCATCTGGTGGTCTTACATCCCTTAATTCTACTAATTAAGCCACAGTTTTGTGAGTCCAACAATGTTTATCAACAAACCGTTTGCATTTCTATAATTCATGCCTGATTCTTGTTGTATAATAACAAACGGCCAAGTGACAATCTTTAGTCTTTGAGCACATCATACATAATTTAAAGCTTCGGTGGATCTATCCAAAGCACAAGGTTACAGGCTTTAATTCACCCCATAAAACAGTTTTTTTAGGCAAGGAAACACAGGAAATCAACTTTGAAAGGTTCTGAGAGAAAAATATTTTCAAAAATGTATGATTTAGAAAAAATATTTAGGTTTTAAAATGAAGACCAACTTCAAAAACTCCAATTTAACCAAACAGTTCTGGAGCTAATAGAGACATATGGATCACTAATGGATCATTTTCTGTGTGAACCAGAAGAACATTCATTTAATTCTGTTTTTTTGGAAAATTAATTTGCATGCATCATTAAAGTTGCTGTGGTGGTTTAACTAAAGCCTCTCTTAAAGACCACTTACATCATCTTTGAATTTTCAAAGCGGTTCCGGTCACCTTTCGATTGGGATTATGCCGTTTTTAGCCACAATTTTTAAAAAGCTGTATTGTTTTCTATGACATAGGCTCTGCAGAGTGGCATTAGTTCATTAGAAATTCACTTTTGAGTTGTGGGTGGGGCTGTTGGTGTGGAGCAACCACAACCCCCCAATCATCCTCTCCCTGTTGCTGAGAGCTCGCTGTTTACACATTCTCTTACTAGCTTATCACCCCAACTTGATGTTAGAGGTACAACAAAAATAGCAAGCTATTTTGGAGCTATCCAGCCATACAGATTTGAGCCAGATGCCAGTTCTGACGAGGAAAACAAAGATGTCCATGGATCTGGTCATCTACAGGTGGATGCATCAAATACTTAGAAATGCTATTGTGAGATTAATTTTCTTAATATCAGCTCCATTGCCAGAAAAATGCCACCAGAACATGTCAAAAACACCATCCTCATCGGAGTGGGCTTTTAAATGCTTCTTACTCAAGAAAATGAGCACAGGGTTGGAACAAACAGGAGACAGGAAACCTGCTTTGACTTGGAGATGATGTCAAAACTTCATCTCCTTCCAACCAAAGCGTCAATGATTTTAAAATGCCCTCCTCTCCTTTCCCCTGTGAAATAGCAGACACTTTGGCCACTTGATGTAATTGAAAGGGGATGAGGCGAGAGCTTCCTGTTCCACTGCAGCCACTCCTGCTTTACAGGGATTCAGCTTCACAATCCTGTTGAGTCCTGAGTCCACCTGCTCCCATAGTGTGATGGGCTCAGCATCGCACACAGTGGAAAGAGTCTCACCTTATCTTTGAGATAGAAAAACATAGTACAATATAAAATATGGGGGAGTTGTTTTGTTGCTTCTCAGACATGTTGACTGTGGTTGCATCATACTTAATGAAAATACAAAGAAAACAGAACTTTTGAAGACATTTTGCCCCATTTAATTAGATCTGCGCTCACTAAAAGAAGAAAAACCCCAAAGACAGGTGGAAGCAGCAAAAGAAAACTCAGTTTCTGGGTTTTGAACTGTTGGAGGGCTGCAGAACACAAAAGCAGTTTTCACACCATCGTGACGAGTATGTCACTGTTACAGATTCACAAGCAGGAGGCAACAAAAAGTAATTAAATGCAGAAAGAAAAAAAAAACACAGTGACAGGAAATCCTGAAAGAGAAATCAAAACTGAAGAGTAGAGTTGGGCAACATGTCAAACATGCAATTAGCAAAAGAAACCTGGGAGAAGGAATACCAAAGGAGCCAAGGGAACAGAGGCAGAAACCTGTTTATGCAGAAAAGAGTCACTTTTTGTGATTTATTCATCAGCTACTGTTATGTAAAAGGTTTCTCCTGCTCCCCTTAACGTGTAAAATTTGTTACAGATGGTCAACATGTTCGCCAGTGTTTCAGCATGAAAAAAATTGTTGAAAACGTTGCATTGTGTTTCCAAAAATCATCATTTTGAGGTTAGATAATAGGAAAACGATAAGACAAAAAAAAAAAACTATTGTCATGCTTATGGGGAAAAAAGCTGTAAACCACAAAGAAAAAAAATATTTGTCTTATGAAAAGAAAAATGTCTAGGTAATCCTCAGGAAATCAGGAAAGAAGTTTTGTAAACAAACAACTTTTTTTTATTACAGATCAAATGAACTGTCAAACACAGTGGGGGTAGTGTAGTGATCTGGGGGTACTTTGCAGCATCATAAATTCTGAGCTGAACCACAAAAAAATCCTTAGAACCTCTAGCTTTTGGTTCATGACCATCATGGCCATAAGACTTTTAATTTAGAGCCAACAAGGTCAATGTTACAAAATCCTGTAAGTGACGTAGAGCAAAATTCTCCACAGATCTAAAAAACGTTTTTGTGTTTCTATCTGCAGTTGTTCCCACTATGGATAACGCAACCATTTAGAGGCCATTTGCTTTACATACAGTAGGACCAGTTTGGGCCAACTGATTTCCTTAAAAAGTTTAGATTAAAAAAACATTTTGTATTACTTTATATTTCTTGAGTAAAATAATTACAATAGGGCAATATGGTCCTATTTTTTTTCTTTTTGCTACAAGGAAGTGATTGGCCTCTGTCACTGCCAAATTATTGCAAGCTTTGGTTTTTGATCAGAAACTTTTTTTCTGGACCATTTTCTAAATAAATTCCTTAAAAATCATACAATGTGATGTCCTGGATTCTCATTTCACATTCTGTCTCTCACAGTCGAAGTGCATCTATGATGGACAACACAGACGGGCCTCATCATTTTGCGTGCGGGGGGTGGGGGTGGGTGGCTTGTTTTGTATTTGGTGTGCAGCACATTGTGTTACGAGGTATGAAAAGCGCTGCATAAATAAAAAAACTGCTTTCATTTGATTCGAAGTAGGGCAACTTTTTATTCTATTTACTCTTTATTTTTCCAGGCTAGGCAGATTATAAACGATATTCCTATTTTCAACTATGGCTTGGTAAAAGGCAAGACCCTTTTCAGAAAGGGAAAGAAAAGGGGTTACAAGAAACAGCCAACAAAAAGTGCAATAAGACAAGAAAGTGATAAAAATCCTACAACTGTATTACAGCAGCATTTTTCTTTAAAATGATCATCAAGATATCTTTTAAAAACTTCTTCTGAAATAAACTTACAGAACTGGTGACAAATACCTTTTTCATTTGACAATCTAAGGTTTTCTTGAGTGGAAAAGTGACAAACCTAATTTAGGCAGACAGTAAATCTTTTTTTATCACTCAATAATATAAAAGTTGATATTTTATTCTGAAAAGACTACCAGCCCTGAAAAACGTGGAATTGATGGGAAAAGTGTCAGTTTTTCAGCTTGATTTTATTGAAATCCGTGACTTCTCCAAAAATGGCCAGCCTGATGTTGGAGACTAAAGTCCATTCTCTCTTTTAGAGCCATTTTGGCACTGCACTTGTGGAGGCGAAGGTCTAATGAGGAAAAATGTTTCTGGAGGAGGTCCAACGCGAGCAGCTTGATGAAGAGCCCTGTTGCTATAAAGGCGTTAACGTCCATGCTTGGGAGAGTTATGATGAGATTAGCCAGCCACCCAGTGTAATGCATAATACCACACATATTTGTTTATGTCACTTTGGATTTTAATGAGGTGGAAATAAGTTGGAGAATGACTCTGCGGTGTGGCTGGATATCAGCGAGACTTCATATAATTAAAAAGACACATTGATTATGAAGATCAAATCCTTCTCTCCTGTGACTCTAGTACAAACAAGCATGTTGAAGGAAATAATAGGCCTCAAGATGAAGCTATTTATACAATTTTGGCATGATTGGAAACTTGCTTATAATATTTCTTTTCTTCCTGTCTGGTGGGAAAACGGGCGGAGCAGCAGACTGCTCCACAGCACTAAAATCCCATTGGACAGCCCCTCCCTCACTCCCTCTTCATCTGGCTCTCCATGGAGGGATGCTGGGAATGGAGGCATCAATGGAGCAGCAAGGTTAGAGCACAGAGGCTTCGGTTACCTGGCAGCACATCTTCATTCTCGGTTGTCAGAAGGTAAGTGTGCACAGCGGGAAATGTACACCAAACAAACATGGAAAGTTAATAGACTGAAAGTACACTTCCCTGGAGCTGTGAAATTAGGTTTGGATCAAACAAGAGGATGAAAACAGCATCGAGGTGACTGGAAAACACTCTCTGGCCTTGCTGCAGCCCCTCTCCCCTCCTTGTTTTGTTTCTGCTACACTGTCAGCTTTCCAGTCAATCCCCCCACCACCACCCGCAGCCTCTCTGCTCTGCTGTCGCAAACGCCAGATAAATAAGCAAGTGCTTTGTTGCCAGTGAGAGAAACGGTTCTTATCTGTCTCTGCCATTAGAGGGGAGTGGGGAGGGGGGGCTCTATTATAAAGTCTTGCATTATTCAGTGAGCCCGGGAGAATGATCATTATGGATTTCGGCCCTTTTCCACTCCGGCCCCTGGAGTCCAACTCGGACTGCAAGGCTGATGCATTGGTAGGCAGAATCTGACCTCCAGAAAGAGGAGCGAGTCTCAACATGGGAGCGCCCCCCCACCCCCACCCCCCACCCCAATGGAGAAAGCCTGGCTTTGAAAGAGCAGGCGCCATCAGGATGGTTTCAGTGGAAAAAAAAGCATAAATCTTTGGCAAAAGTGTGCCCCGGTGTTGCAGCAGTTTCATGGCATGCATGCAGAGAGAATGTACGCAAACTCGCTTGAACATATGGTGCTGCAGCTTTGCTTTCACTGCCCAGGACGGGAGATGAATTTTGAATAGATGTGTGGCATGTTTCTCCTCTGCTCTGTACCGGCCCTGTGTGTGCGGTGTCTCTCAGCAGGCGAGGCACCGCTTCGCTTTATCATTAACATGAAGCAGAACACATGAAAAGCTTTGCAAGCTGCTAGTAAACAAGCCTTGCATCACTGCTTGTGGCTGAAAGCATTGCTTGTTGATCTGCAGCCATTGTGAAAATGAGCGCTGATGGGGAGGATTGCCGGGTCTTTCACAAGCTTTCAGGAGATAAGGAGAATCTGTTACACTCCCGTCCTACATGTCGGCGGCAAGGCTCTGCTGTAACCATTTGTTAAAGGTCTCTGTGTCGCAGCTTCAGCTGAATACACGGCGCTGGATCAATAATTACACAAATTAAAGAAGACTGCTGGTTCAACTTTTTTCTCACGTAGATATAACTAAAACACTACCTCTAAAAAAAACGACCTGAGGTGAAGTAATGCCTCCCCGAAGCATGTTTGTATTGAACATTTGATGACTTATATGTCGTGCTCTGACGCAGAGAGAAGTGGGTAACAGGAAACCTGCGACTTTTCCAATCAAGACCTCCTCCAGGTTCTGAGAACAGCTTAGAGTTCATTGATGAGCTCACATGACCTGGAGTCATGTCAGAGATGTCCTATAGCTTTCTGAGTACACTTTCAAATTGCTTTAGTATCAACTAAAATCAAATTTTCTCACCACTTCAATTATTTAAGCTTTCAAACTGTTATGCTGAAACAATCATTAGTAACACTAGATTGAAAAAGTTCTAATTATGAGATGATATGTGGCAGCTAAAGACCCACTCCAATTAAAATTGTGTTTTTGAGTGTCTTTGTGACATGGGCAGGCCACAAGCTTCCTGCTCCGCTCCATTCTGATGCATCCACTTGTAGACAACAAGATCCATGAACGTCTTTGTTTTCCTCTTCCGAGCTGGCGTTTGGCTCAAAACTGTATGGCTGGATAGCTCCATTGTTGCTCGCCATTTTTGTCGCACCGCTAATGTTAGGTTGCGAGTGAGAGGGGCTGGAAGTACGGTAGCCCTGAAGTGCAAATCACATCAACAAATCACTTAACAAAAAACATTTTTAAAGATCACGATGACAACTAAAAAACAGTCCCTACAGTCCCTTTTCCTGAATTATTTATTGTGTCTAATTCTTTAACTTTTCATTTTGATTCTGGAAACTTTTTTGTTTTTTGAAACATTTTATTTGTTTCATTTTGCTCCACACCAACAGTCCCGCTCACAACTCAGACATGAATCTTCTATAAACTCCTGCTGCTCTGTAGAAACTAAATCCCAGGAAACAACACAGGTTTTTTGATTTTGCTTTAAAATGGCATATTCACAATTAAAAGACCACTTTTAAAATGCATCAAGAGATGATTGGAGTGGGACTTTAAAACAACAGCTTTTTTAATTTCAGAGGAAACATTTCTAATCATCATATCTATTAAGTTTTTGAACCAGGGTGATTAAATGAAATCTATACCCCTGCAAGACTCAAAACACAGCATCAGACCAATATCTATCTAAACCATTTAGATACATTTTATGTTTAATTGAACACAAAATGTGCCAAAATGGAAGTTGTTTGTCTAAAAGAAAGAATTACAAACTCAGATTTAGCTCTCACGGGTACAATGATGGGAGGTTGTTGTTTTCCATTGTTTTTTTTCTGTGTCACATCATCTTTGAGGATTTGCAGTTTCAGTTTGATTTTTCCATATTATTATCATGCTCTGTCTGGTCATTCCTTCTTCTCTTCTCTCATTAGAGTCTTGGTTTGGGTATTCTGTCACTGAGCTCCTCTCTGACTCTGCATGCAGTCTTTACCACCATTCATATTTCCTCTTTATGTTCTTCTGATTCAGTTATTCAGCCAAACTGCTTTCTCTTCTACAGAATTTGGGTCCTCCATAAACCACTCATCAATGACACCTTCTATCTGGTAGCTTAGTAGGGATCTGTGCTCTGTTGTGGTTTTACTCCAAACTGGATTAAAAGCCAAACTTTCTTTTTTTCTATTTTCCATAATTGACCAAGATGTCTGACATCTCAGTACTTGGTAGTTCCTGGTATCTTCATTGGTGCTCATGAAGTTAAGCAGCTATAAAAGAAACACTTCGTGCCAACTCTCAAGCATGGAGGTGGAGGGGGGATGATTTTGGTTTTCCTTGTGCATTTTACTGAATGATCAAAGTGTTCATTTACGTGTCAGGTAAAAATTTATTGTGTTTTTTTAATATTGGTTTTGAAGTAATTTTGCCATTATGAACTTAACTGCTAATATTTTCTCAAACATACTTTTTTTGGGGGAAAATCGATGCAAAAAGATACTTGTCCTATTATAGTACTATATACATGTAAAGTAGAATTCCTGGCAAGGTGTCTATAATCTGAAATTATTAGACATTGCTAAAGCAACCGTCCTCCCTTTTGCAATGTTTACACCTTTGTGTTGTCCTGGTAATTATCTGATGATGGACACCTGAAAGGACATTATCCCCCTTGTACCACGGTCACTTAAGAAACAAATATGAAATCTATTAGTAGTACTTTAATTTTGTTATTTTTTACGTTTAGATTGTTTTTCACTAACTTTTTATTAATAGTAATTTATTTATGTTTATCATGTTTATTAAGCGAACTATTTGAAACTTAGTGTGACTTGTTGTCATGATGGCGCCTACTGAACCTGCACCGACCTTGCTCTGTGGCAGCAGAGGAAAGTGGTAAATGCTTAATGTCATGTTAGTGACACAAAGCATTGTTTCAGAGGGAAAGTTCACCTCTTCACGTTTGTTTTTTAGCCCAGATGATGAAGCATAAGTTTGTTTCAAAGAAAAGAAACAAAGAAACTAGACAGAAAGAAAGATAGACAACAAACTATTTAAAATGAAAGCAACATTGCCATTGATGGTGAAATATGATCGAGATCCTGGCATGTCCATCATTGAGACATTTGAAGAACAGAGATCTCTTCTACTGTCTGGTTTCAAACCTATGTTCCAAGTTTCTGTTGCTTCGGCTACCAACTGGTGCTCAGGCCAGGGCAGTAATATAGAACATTCAGGCTATGTGACCGGAACTGCTTTTTTGGTGTCCATCATCACTTTTTAATGGACACCCTGCATTCAAACGCAATCGAGTATTCACCCAGACTATATAAACGTCACTTTTTTTCTTTTTTAAGTTGCTTGATCCTGTTTTTTATTTGTTTTTGTTCTTCTACCCCGTGTGGTGAAAATAGGAAAACATATGTAATATTTTATTTAAAATGCAGAACTAACTGCATCACCTCTGGACAATCAAACTCAGTAAACCCTGGTTATGAGGCATCCTGGCTCCTGCTGCTTCCAGAAAAACGTGTTATTATTGGAGATGATTGTTCCTGCGTGACTCCAGCCTCATCTTCCCTCCGTGGAGGCTGCTGGTGGTGTGTGTGATCAGTGTGTGATCAGTGTCCACCTCCTCCTGTACAGTCAGAGGAGTTATCTAACTCTCCCTTCAGTCATTTGGAAACATTTTAGCTTCCTTAGCGCCTCAGCTTCTGCAGTGGTGGAGTCAAACACGACACATGGTCAAAATTTAGAGGTTTTCCCCTATTTTTGTATTATTATTATTACACTTTAAACAACTCCCAGGAGATGCGCGGGTTTTTTAATCCAAAAAAAGATGAGACACAGGGAAAGCGTGTGGGGCTGTGCCAGCAGGATACACTTCCCTGAAGGATGCAAAGCAATGATTTAAGGTGGACTGGTATTTTCTTCACACCATTTTTAGTGTCTAAAGATACCTGCAATGATAACTTATCCCTTTAAAAGTAATTTACGAAATTGTTCATTATTTAGAAAATCACCATGCAGACTTTACACAAAGAAAACATATACAACATCAACTTACTTCTCAAATTTCCAACGTTTTTTTGCATTTTTATTTGTTCTCATATTATGCTGTTTCTTTTTATATTTTCACTTAAAAGTGTTTGTTTAAGCAATTTCTCCTTATTTCTTACTTTCATTTCTTTATTTCTTTGTAATTTTTAACTTTTTTTGTTTATTATATTGTATTTTTTCCACCTGTGCAATTTAAGAAACTCCCAGAAAAACTGGGTTATAGGGGTTAGATTGTGGCAGACTTTTTCATTTTGCTTTTCTTTTGGTTTAGCAATAAAGGAAGAACTCTGATGCTTGTTTGTCTTGAGCTGAAGATAAATAAATGAAAGGTAGAATAAGATTAGATTTACTAGACCTGACTAAAATGGATTAGAATAAAATAGAATAGAAAAGAATAGAATAGAATAGAATAGAATAGAATAGAATAGAATAGAATGTTTTGATCCCGCAAAGGGAATGTGACCTAGTAGAATTAAGCCTCGTGACGGTCGTCTTTCATCATCCTCACCTCTCAGTCGCGCGCTCCTCTGTGACGTACGCCCTTAAACAAGGGGCAGACCTGAACGGCAGAGCCCGCTTCCGCGCTCCCCCGCCCCCACGGCTCGGAGAAGCTGAGCCGCACTCGCTCCGCGCGCTATAAAAGCGCGCGCGGCGCCGTTGCCTCTGCACAGCTTCAGTGGACAGCTCCGTGGTGCTGAAGCCACGAACACTCAACGCTAGCCCTCCGTTCATGACTGGAGCCATGGAGGGATTCTCGAGGAAACTTTTTCTACTCTGCTCTCTGCTGGTCGTGGAAAGCTCCGCGCAGGACTTCGGACAGACGCAGTTCATTTGCACGTCGGTGCCCAAAGACATGGACTTGTGCACTGCCTCCATGCAGAACAGCGGGCCCGCGGAGGATCTGAAGACCACGGTCATCCAGCTGCGGGAGACCGTGCTGCAGCAAAAGGAGACTATCGTGAATCAGAAGGAGACAATCAGGGAATTGACGTCCAAGTTGAGCCGCTGTGAGAGTCAGAGCCTCCCGGCCGCTGCGGGACCCGGCGGGAGGCGGCCGGGCTCCAAGAACACCATGGGGGATGTATCTCGGGGCACCACGGAGACTCTGGCCCAGCTGGGACAGACTTTACAGACGCTCAAGCAAAGACTAGAGAACCTCGAGGTAGGAGAGGGGCGCTAAAAGTTAATTGACTCCGACTGCAGGGTTCACTGAGAGGAAACTCAAACACTGTAACGCGCTGAGGTCCTTTCCTGGAGCCACGTGTGTGTGTGTGTGTTACCTGAGATCCACAGAAATAAAGCCCGCAGAGTAGGAAATAATGTAAAGGGATGGGAATGAACCTGAGAGGAGCTGTAAAGTGTCAGTGGTCCCACTTTAACTGTGTGTCTTCTGTCCTGCAGCAGTACAGCCGCGGGAACAACAGCGCGCAGGCGAACAGCCTGAAGGATCTGCTGCAGAACAAGATAGACGACATGGAGAGGCAAGTGCTGTCCCGGGTCAACACGCTCGACGAGAGCAAGCCGGGCTCGAGGAACGAGTCCGAGCAGCGGAACAGGGTCGAGTCCACGCTCACGTCCCTGCACCACCGCATCACTGACCTGGAGAAAGGTGCGTGAGGCTGTGCGGGAGTCATTTAAGGTGTTGGATTGAGAGTTCGCAGTTTACAGTGCCGCAATCATGTTGCGCACAGGCGCGAGGGAGGAGAAGGGAGAGCTGCATTGCTTTGCATATCTCAAGACCACCGATGCTCCTCTCCAAAATGTTTTCTGCCCAAGCAGGAGCGTTAAGTCACATGAAAGTCTAAATTTAAACGGAATCTTTCTAATTCAAACGGCATAAACAGTTGTCTGTTCAGCATTTAAACAAAAGCGTGAAGGAGGAGGCATTTTATGGATCAACAAAAGGAAGACGATTGTCTTTAAATGAAGAGTTCTTCTTTTTGATCCCAGGAATCATGTCAGAAAAAATACAATCTAACAAATCCCATGTAGAAATTCATGTTTTTGTAAAGTGACTAAAAAGCAAAATGAAGTCCTTTTTTTTCACAACATTGTGTTCCTACACAGACAAAGATGTCAGGCCTACGGATAAGTTCCAGCTCACCTTCCCTCTGAGAACCAACTACATGTACGCCAAAGCCAAAAGGAGCCTCCCTGAGATGTACTCCTTCAGTGTGTGTCTGTGGATCAAATCCAACGCTTCCCCCAGCGTGGGGACGCCCTTTTCCTACGCCGTCCCAGGTCAAGCCAACGAGCTGGTCCTGATCGAGTGGGGGAACAACCCCATGGAGTTCCTCATCAATGACAAGGTAATGGCACTGCAGCAGACTGAAAGCTTTGTTTGAGTCGGATGAAGCTTCTCTGGAGCTGAAAAGAAGCTAGGACGAGTAACATGAGGATGTGCTTCAGCAGGATGGAGTGGAACTTTTTAAAATAGAATAAATCTTTGTTTCCAGGTTGCAAAGTTGCCGTTCCTCATCAACGACGGAAAGTGGCATCACCTGTGCATCACGTGGACCACCCGTGACGGCATGTGGGAGGCCTATCAGGATGGAGTACTGCGGGGAAACGGGGAAAACCTGGCGCCATACCATCCCATCAAACCAGAGGGAGTGCTGGTCCTGGGACAGGAGCAGGTGCATATGCATTTTTCAAATGAGTAACAGCAGTCGCTGCTCTTTAATCCCCACAGACGGCATGGGAAAACAAACCTGGGATAATTAGGGATTTTATTTCATGCAAAGACTGGAGGTAGGGAGAAATCTGCCAGGAGTAAAACATGAGGCACATTTAGGAAGGGGGCAGTTGAGGCTGGCTGATCTAATTATTGCTAATTTTAGTGTGCTTTATCAGTTTAAGTTGAATTTGACCCAGAAAAGCAATAAAGGGTGTAATTTCAGAGGCATAATTGCTTGAGCCACAAAGCTAGATATTTCCAGAAAAAAAATTGGAAATTGAAATGGATGAATTTTCTCCTAATTTTAGCCGCCCCTCTCCAGCAAAGGTTTAACCCTGAAAGGAGTCACTTTGAAAATGTTTTGTTGAATTATGATAGATATCTTTGTTAAGAGAGGTGTACAACTTCTGGTTGTGATGGTTTAACCTTCTGGTCTCCCTTCACAGGACACGTTGGGCGGAGGCTTTGATGCGACGCAAGCTTTCGTTGGCGAACTAGCACACCTAAATATCTGGAATAAAAAACTTTCTATGGCAGAGATCTACAACTTGGCAACGTGCAACAGCAAAGCACCGGCCGGTAATGTCTTCTCTTGGACAGAGAGCAACATTGAAATATTTGGTGGAGCAACCAAATGGACCTTTGAGCCGTGCCGTTCGTTCAACTGAACTGACCGTCCATGAAAGGCCTCACTGTACTTCTGCGCTTTCGTCGTTCCCGTCTTCATTTTGTTAGAGACTTTCTGAGTTATCGGTAAGCTTAAATCTGGGATTTATATTGTTCTTAGCTATTTAACATCTCGAGGGACTCTGAATCCCCGCCCCCCTGGAAGCCTCTGTCAGAAAATATTGATATTTGTTCTCATGTTTTTCCTTTCTTGGGTGTTGAGTTGAAAGCACACCTCAACTTTTTGTTTGGCTCCTTCCATATTGGACGTGCAGCTGGCGACCTGGGCCTCATGTCTGACCTGTTGGCGGCGTGTTGCTGTCCGCCCAATCCCTGTCAGTGTTTTGCGCTGTGAAGTGACGTCTGATGTGGTACAGCTCTCAGTGAAACCCATCTGCCACAACGACCCCCTCGTCTCCTGCTCTGTCCTTCACTTTAGCCCCCCCCGGAACTTGCACTGTGACCGACTGATGAAGAATGCTCGAAGAGGAGGGTACGATGAAAGACGCCCCAGAGTCAATTCGTTATCATCGTCCGCTTCAAGTGTTTCTGTGAGAATGTCGTCTAAACTTGCCAACATCGCTATGAAGCCTGGGTGCCTTGGGCTGGTTTGAGTATTCAGCACATTCAGTATGTTTTCAGTTGCAAACTCAGTGCATTATTTTCTTCTTCCTTTCAAAGCTGGATTTATTTTCTGGTTCCTTTTTCTCTGGTTGGTAAATGTACCTTCATTTGACTGACATGATGTGTTTTGGCAGGTGTTTGTACTCCTCTGTATTAGGAATGTTACCGTGTCTGTAGAGTAACAGCATGAATGACAGAGTGCTGTGAAAGCATTGTTGAAGTCTGCTTTACTATCTTCTCTGGGTCTGGGTTTTTTTACTGTATTGTTATATGCTCCAAGCATGGCAAAACTGAGAGATGAAGAATTTAATTTTTGTAATAAAATTGTGATACCTAACAGCGCCGTGCGGTCCTGGCTTTAGGCGGAGGAAGAGGGGGGAGCTTCAAAGGCGGAGGAAGGTCAAACTGCGCAGAATTTCTTTGTTTCTGCTGCACTGATGACAGCAAGGCACGGAGGGGAAAAGTGCCTCGTCATATCAGCTTTTCAACATTGCCCTTCAAATGAGTGCAACCTCAACTAAAACTGCAACATTGTATGTTCCTGTAGGAACAGCTTCTCTTTCAGTTTTTACAATTTACATTTCTTTTTTAGAAACTGGGGTTTTGCTTTCAGCTGCAGACTTTGACCCAGTTTATGCTTTTTTTTAAAGTTAGTGTTCATAACTCACCAGCCTAAACTTAAGCCAGTAAACAAAAATTTAAGGTAATGTGTGAAGAAAGCACTTTGAGATTAGAATTGCAAATCCTTTGACATCACACTCCAACCATCTTTCAAAATGGTCTTTTAACTGCAATTAATTTTATTTAGCTAAAATCAAAAGATCGGTCGTTTTCTAGAACATAGTTTCTGCAAAGTTGCAGGAGTTCATTAGAAATTCACCTTGGAGTTGTGGGCGGAGCAACCCCACCTCCTTTCCCCTCACCATTGCTGAGAGCGCTCTGTTTACATACTCTTCCACTAGCTTACCGGTGCAACAAAACCATTACCGGTGCAGCAATATCAGAGTGATCCATCCGTAGAGTTAGGCCAGATGCAGCTCAGACGAGGAAAACAAAGACGTACGTGGATCTATATGTCTGCAGTGGATGCATCAGAATGGAGCGGAGCAGGGAGATTGTGACCCCGCCCAGCGAATTTTCTACATCACAAATAAGATCTTTTCAAATAGCATTTTTCTGTCTGACTCACAACAAAAGAAATACTTGGAAGTTCAATTTTAAGCTTCATTTTTTATGATAATGGTCCTCCAACATCAGAAAAAATTTTAAAACATGATTTTCACTGCAGTGGGTCTTGAAAGAAATTGTGTCTGATAACTGAAAGCAATGCTGTTTTTAAGCATGTTGCTGCTGTTTAAAAAGGGTGCTTTTGCTAGCCAAATTTAATAAAAACTCAGTTGCAGTGCCAATGTTTGGCCAGAAAAGATGCAGCTTGATCAGCTCTCCTCAAGAGTTAAATGGTACGTTCACACTGAGCACAGTATGGTTTATCCAGGACAAGCAGGGAGGGGCTTCTTCCTCTTCTTCTTTTCTACTGTTTACTAGCAAAAGTTACAAACCTACAGCTGGATCAAAATGTCAAAGCAGTGGAAATCTTGCTTCAGTCATTTTCCTTCACATCTCTATTTCGACATATGAAAGACTTAGCGTCACAGAATTCCAGCAAATCTTATTTACTAATTCCTCCTGTATGATCAATTTGTAAATGGCTGGCACATCTGTGAGTTAAAAGGGAAGTCATTCCTGTGTCACAAACATTTGATCTGTTTAAACTTGTGTTCAATGGCTTCACGTTTTGTACGTAGAGCCAGAAAACGGTTGTAGAAACTTGCGTAGCTACGATGAACATAAGAGTTTTGAATGCGGAAGCCTGAAACACATGCGTTTACATGGACTTTCCGTTGGAAGTGGCCACTTGAATGCTGATTTCCGAAGGTGGTGCAAACGTCGCTTGAGAGCTGTAGGATTGTAAGGTTTGTTGTTGAAGTGCAATAAATAGGTGGTACCACTTGGTAAGGGTTGGTCCAAATGTAGCACCGGGGATATTCAAGGATTCCTCTGTCATTGATGATTTTATGAAACTACGCAGATAGTAGCGTTTTGATTGGTAGATGGAACATATGAAGCTGCCAGTGGGTTCCCATAAAAAAAAAACCAGACACTTGACTCGTGGTTTTCTGGAACTATGGAAAACAGTTTAAACCCATTCACTTCTTCTGGGGGGAAAAATCATTAAAATATTTGTATAATATTAACTACAACAGCTTTTGGCACCACAAGTCACGGCACGGTTCTAGCAAAGGAGCTTTACAAAGTTCAGTTGGTTGTATGTTGATTGGTGCTTTAGTGTAGAAGGAAAATCACGTCAAATATCGGGTGGAGTAAGTTTGTAGGATAACAACCTCATACTGTCGGATTGCTGCATGAAGAAAATCCTTGAGAAGATGCCAACTGATGCAGTGCACATGGTTCAATCCAGTAGAAACTTCCATCTCTAAAAAATGCTCAAAATGCTCAGAAAAAAATGCCCAAGAATTCCTGCAGCAGGAGATGAGAAGAAAGAACAAAAGTGTCACAGATGTTGACAATTTTAGGAACAAGCAAAAGCATTCACATAAACAAGTCAAAGCTGTATAGATCATCTATGAAATCAACACGCTGGATATCAACTACAACTTCAATGTCATGCATCCCTAGTTTCCATTCGAGCATTTAATTGGCGTACGTCTGGCAGCTATTACCCTGGAGAGACGTCAGTGGGAATAAATTACATACAATTATGGTGGCGTGTAATAGACATGTAACACATACACTATTTAGATGGCCATAAAACGGTGATTTATACTAATATATGTGCAATGTCTATAATAGATGTCTATTAGATGTAGATGCAGTTTAGAGTCTCGCTCTGCAAACATCTGGGCGGTTAGAGATGAACACTGTCTGAGCAGTTCACACATTTTCAACTGCATTTGCCGCAGTTCAGATTAGATTATATTAGGTTCGATTAGATTTGATTTGGTGTGGCTGCACCAGTAGTGGTTAGCACTTTGACCTCACAGCGAGAAGGTCCCGGTTCAAATCCCGGCTGGGACTTTACCATGTGGCCACATGACCATGTGGCCCTGTGACAAATTGGCTACCTGTCCAGGGTGTACCATGCCTTCGCCCAACAGTAGCCAGGTTAGGATCTGGCATCCCTGTGACCCCAAAAGGGATACAGTGTCTTAGGAAAATTGATGGATTAGATGTACAATAAATAAAACTACCTGTAGACAGGTCAGTTCCTCAAGTAATATCTTGGAAAATGTTCCTGAACTCATTAGTTGTATGTACAAACTGATAATTATGCTAAGACAGAGGTTGTTTGATTGACAGAAGATTTGTAAATCCTCTTTTCTAGAGCAACCTTAAAGCAACCTTTTCCTGTCAAGCTCTTTAGTTTCATTTTACAGAAAAGCGAGGAATATTGAGTAATGCTGAGACAAAAACAACCAAAGAACTGTATCCAGCTACTCATCCAGGCATGTTCAAATGCTCAACCTTCAAGTGTTTTTTTTTCAAAGGCGAGTCGATGCTCTGCGAAAACCAAGATCCTATGAAAACAGAAGCAGAAAACGGTTGCAGAACTGAACTAAAAAGATATTTCTACAGACTATGATGGTCTTCATCAAACTTTTTGTCACCAGGGGAAGACAATCTCCTGTAATGATGTTTGACAGTAAGACCAGCTGGATTAGACACTGACCACGGCTTAAGCAGGGCACTCCACAAAACATCCATCAATAACCACATGATCCCAACTCCAGCTTCCAGAATGCAGCTCACACCTTGCTGTTGTCATGCTGCTAAGCCCTCATCCAGCACACTGTTTGTGCAATTGCATTTGTGGTTCAGACACAGCTTTGAGCAGAATTTAAAGCAGATTGGCCAAAATAGATCCGGACAGCCTAAAGGAGGATCTCAATCGGAGAGAGATGCAAACATTAAGTCACCTCTTACATAAGCAGCGCGGACTGTTAGCTCTTCATGATGACATACAGGAGGTTACCTGGATGACCAGTTATGTCAATTGATTACATTTTCACAATTTCATCATGAAACTTTGACAAAAAAGACAGAAGGACACAACATGTGGAAAAAGTTCCAGAGAGCAGTTTTGGGTTTCCAACATAAAGCACGTTGTGTAATATTTTGCCAGCAAAGCACATACTGTAGGGCACGTCCTTACCTGGCAACGCAAAACAGATGCTGGTTCAGATGGGAGGTAAGGAGAGGCTGCACCCATGTTTCTCAGTTCTCCGCAACATTACTGCACTCAGCAGCAGAAGCTTATGCTGATTTCTGGGCAGAGTTACAAGATCTAATATTCCTTCAACAGGAAAGTAGAGAAAAAGTTTCACTCCATCCATGCAAGACTGTTGTTTTCCTTGATGCTGAAGTGATTTATGCCCCACTGAAGCCTGGATTTAATGCCTTCAGTGCGATGCTTTGTGTGTACCGTACCACAGAACATATTTTAACATATTTTCTGTGCTCCTGTACAGTGGTTCAGAGGAAAGCGCTCCAGCGGGGCAAAAGATTGTTGGCTTCCCCCTCTCCATGTTGAAGCCTACACAGCTCCCACTGCCTGAACGGAGCAAAGAACATCATCAGATACTTTACACCCCGGTCACTCACTGCTCCAACTGTTACCTTCAGGCAGACGTTACAGGTCGAGTAAAGCAAGGACAGTTTTGAATCCAACAGTAATAAATATTTTAAATTTTTTTAAATTTAAATGCAGCTGCTGAAACTTTGCAATGTTGGATGTTCTGTTTACTTTTTTTAACTTGCTGAATTACTTTCTTGTGACAAGATGCTTTCTCACACACACATAAGAAACTAGAACTTTATACATATATATATATATATATATATATGTATAAAGTTCTACTTTGATGTCCCTTTTGGGGCTCCGTACACTCCGTAGATTTTTCTTTGCTAAAAAAATATTTTTACTGTTATTATTTTGATATATTAGTTATTACTGCGCTTGTTCTACCAATTTTAACAGATTTTTTTTATTTTAATGACTGATGAAACATTAAACTTTTAGTAGTTTTGAATCAATTAATTGTAATTTCATGTTTTTAAATGACTAGATGATGCCCTTTTTTTCTTTATTTGTTAACAAAAGACCAAATGGTGTCCTTTTATTTTTTGTTTGACAAATTGTTTTGTTATTGACATAATTATTCATTTTTATGAATTAGTAGCAAATTATTTATTTTTTGTTAAAGATGCAATGAGACCACTTTTAAATTTTATCGTGTTTTGGTAAGTGGCAATGATTAAAATAAAGTATTCATCCATCCATCCATCCATTATCCATCCATCTATCCATCCATTATCCATCCATCCATCCATCCATCCATCCATCCATTCATCTTCCATCCATCATCTGTCATCACTCATCATCCACCCATCTATCATCCATCCATCCTCCATCCAACCATTCATCCATCCATCCATCTATCCAACCATTCATCCATCCATTCATCCATCATCCATCCTTCCATCCATCCATCATTTATCAGTTAAAAATAAGTTAAAAAGTGGCTCTTAAAGAGGCTGTTTTTAAACTTTCATGTAGGTTTTTATTTTTTTCCTGTAACAAATTTTAAAACCAAGCCAACAATTATCCATTATGTGGTCCTTATGAGATCATTGTGTCAGTCTCAAAGCTGCACAGTGGCGCAGTGGTTAGCAGTCTTGCCTCTTTATAAGAATCCCCTTGTTTGAATCATGACTGGATCCTTTCTGTGTGGAGTTAGCATGTTTTTTCCATGCATGCATGGATTTTCTCCTCCCATAGTCCAAAAACATGCTTCATAGGCTAATTAGTGTCTGTAAATATGAGCGTGTGGCCCTGCGACAGTCTGGCGACCTGTTCAGGGTGAACCCAACAATAGCTGGGTTGGCTCCAGCAACCCTGTGACCCTTGAAGGGATAATGTGGATTCAGAAAACGGATGGATGTTAATCTTGAACCAACTGTGAAATGTAATATAGCCCAAAAGTCACAACGGCCTAATTTTGTGAAAAAATATAACGTCATTATTGGGTTTTTTTCTGCTCGCGATACACTTACACTTTATTTATTAGAATTTGCTGAACAGATTTATGCCAAACCAAAAATGAAATACGTATACAAGCTTTCTTTCTCCCTCTCCCTTTCAAGCAATCTACTGACATCCTTTTGACAATCCTAATATTTAATAGTTTAATTGTGTCATGAACCATATACAGAAGAGCAAAGATGTTTATTTACTAGTAAGAGTAATAATTGAATTGTTCACTCGTGTATGCTGATTTTCCAATACATTTTTATGACTAATTATCCTATGTTTGATATATATTTGTATAAAATACAGCACAAATTTATGTTTTTTGCCTTGTTTTTGCATTATTTCTGGTTTGAACACACAATGAAACGGCTCCCATCGGACTAGACAATTGAATAAATGCTGATACAAAAACAAAGGCGGTATGCAAATCTGTTCCAACCAAACAGAGAAAGTGAGTATTTTTAAAGATCATGTCTCTGGAGTCAAGCCACCTGAGATTCACGGCGCTGTTAAGTTTCTTTGCCTCCGTTATTCCTCTGTTAGAGAGCTGATAAAGATGTGACATCTCAACTGACGTCTCATTAATTCATGAGCTGCCCCTCGTGGCATCCGAGACACAAATGCTGTTTTAGTTTGGAGCTGCAGCAGTTAAATCGACGCAAGCTGTGGTTGTTTGTGATCAACAAAAGTCACTGAGAAAACTATCAGCTGAAAATAGCACGAACGAATGCAGCCCTGCTCAGGATCTGGCACTCCAAACCTCAAAGTGCAAAGAAGATGCTCAAACATGAACTGCAGCATCACGGTCCCCCCTCCTCGTCAGGGACAAAGTGTGGTGCTCCTCCTCTGCTTTCCGCTCGCTGCTCATGGTGAGAGCTCTCACAGCACGGAGGGAAACTTGTGGCATTTACTGATCAGCTGAAGCTTTCAGGAAGGATGCAGGGAGGATAATGAGGCTTCCTGGGCAGCTGGCTCATAGTGGATGGATGCCTCTTTCCAACCAGTCAAGTGGAACTCCTCCAATGAATTTATCCTGAATGTCGGACACAAGCCTCATTGGGCTGTCACACCTGACATCTGCTCTAATCTGACTTTTTGCAACTTTCTCTTCATCTTTCTTTGAACAAACAACATAACAAACATAGAAAAATGAAACTTGAAGGATGGATCAAACACTATTCACTGTAGTTCAAACAGAGCTGGCTTATCCTTGAATAAAATCCTTTTCCAGTATCTTTTTTTAAGCTATATGCTTCAGAAACGAATTATTACACCAGTAAGGAGCATCTATTCCTTAAAAATTCTAGCCTTCATCAGTTTCCTGTGATGATTTTTCTCCATCACCAAAACTT
>BSAI01000119.1:20371997-20455774 GCA_036245035.1 Adrianichthys oophorus | reverse complement strand
TCTAATCTTTTGATCTATTTTAATCCAATATTATAATCTAATCTTTTTATCTTTTTGCGTTCTTTATTTAATTATTATTATGCCCTTTTTAGCCAAAATCTAAAAAACCTGTGTTGTTTTCTTGGACAAAGTTTCTGCAGAGCGGCAGTAGCGCATTAAAAATTCTTCTCTGAATTGGATCATACTAAATATTAAACAAGACATAAGAGTTGGAGATGAATCCGTCAGTCAGTCAGACTTCAGTGACTGCGTTCACAGTAACTCGTTTGTAACATGTTACACATTAGCTGCGCTTGAAGATTAACACTACCTGTAACTCCCAACCTTGTTTGCAACATGTAAAAACAGACCGATTCTGATAAAACAACCGTTAGTGTGACTACACTAACTCCCAACCTTGTTAGTAAGGCATATAAAAACACAGTCTGAGGGAAGGCCCTGTGCCGGTCCTTCTGGTTCCAGACTGGGTGGCTGACGTTGGGTTGCCAAGGCAGGCGGACATCTTCCATGTGCTATCCCACACAGGTGTCTGGGGGGGCCCTGGCCACTACTGCTACTTCGGCAGGGTCTTGGTGTAGGGACAGGCACTCCAAAGCATTGTAGCATATTAGTTAAGCTAAGGTTATTTACTATAACACACAACCTTGTGTGTCGTTTAAAAAAATAAAGCTTCAAAGTGCGCCTTATATTGCATAAAGTATGCTGTTTTTTCTTAAATGGCATTTTTTTAATCTGTTGCTTATTCACAGCAAATACTCAGAAATGTAATTTTAAGCTTCATTTCTTTATGTCTTCCATCATTAGAGAAATGGCACAAAAACATGATAAAAACACAAGAATAACCTGGACTTTTTACAGTTCTAAATGGCTTTATGGACTAAATTGTTAATTTTGCTGTTTATGTGCTGATTTTTGTCTTTGTGGCACAAAAGAAACTCAAAACAGCATCTTTTATTTACCTGGACTTCATAACTTCTTTTACTGGAAAAATGTCTTTTATTTATGAATATTTGGTTGTCAGGTAGAGTATCTGGTAAAATGCCTTCAAATTCAAATTTGGTGTTTTCCTACACATTCTAATGCTTTATATGAAGAGACACAGATGTTCAGAGATGGTGCAACAAAAGTCAAACCTGGTAAATTAAACCAAAAGGTCCTCTATCTTTCACCCTTTTAGTGGAATAAGATTTTTTGTTTACTGAAAAGAGTTACCTCAATCTATAAAAGAAAGATTCCTTAACTTGTTGCTGCAGCATCACAGATCTGTGGTCTGATGAACATAAACTAAATTTCTTCTCCAGATTTATAAAGCTTTTTTTCAACGTTAGGCAATTTTAATAAAAAAGTGATAAAAAGTTTAAGAACTATCAATCAATCTTTATTTATATAGCACTTTTCATATAAAACATAACACAAAGTGCTTTACACAAAATAAAAATAAATAAAACAAAAATAATAATGATACTAAATAAGCAAATAAAAAACAAATAATAATATAAAAATAAGCATAAATTAACATAAAGTCCCCTCCCCCAGATCCGTACACAACCCCCACCCCTGTCAGAGCTCCCACCCCCTAACTGATGGAGATTGGCAATGAGAAACAGGCTGAGCATGACAGTTTGTTTTTAGAAACGCAAATAGTTGGGATCTCTCTCTCTGTGAGTAGCGGCACAGCCAACCAAATGCAGCAACACAAGCAGGGACCCGCCTCACCACAGCTAGGGAGCGATGCAGTTCCCCATCCAGAGCCGCCGCGGCTGAACGGCAGCCGACCCAGAGAGAGAGAACCCAACTGAGGAAGCACCGGAAACAAAATAAAATTAAATTAAAAAGTAAACATATTGATAAAAGCAAAAAAGAACCAACAATAAAACATTATAATGAGGAATTTAAGATAAATTAATAATTTATTGTAAACATTATAAAATAGATAATAGATAAATAGGTAAAAATTATTTGAAAGCCAGGTTAAAAAGGTGGGTCTTGAGCCTTTTCTTAAAAACATCTATGCTCTCTGCAGCTCTTAGATCCTCTGGCAGACCGTTCCACAAACGAGGGCCATAATACTGAAAAGATGTCTCTCCGTAAGTTTTGGTTTTCACAGCTGGAATGATTAGTAGACCAGTGCCAGAGGATCTCAGGGTCCGCGAGGGTTCATATTTAACTAAAAGATCTGACCGATAAGAAGGCGCAAGACCGTTAAGACATTTAAAAACAATTAAAAGTATCTTAAAATCAATCCTGAAGCTTATAGGGAGCCAATGCAGGGATTTTAAAATTGGAGTGATATGGGCCTGTCGCCTGGTCTTGGTAAGAAGTCTTGCAGCAGAATTTTGGAGAAGCTGAAGATTCTTAATGTTAGTTTTTGGAAGACCAGGCAGCAGGGCATTACAATAATCAATTCTACTTGTGATAAAAGCATGCATCAGCATCTCCATGTTAGCAAGAGAGAGTAGTGGGCGGACTCTAGCCAAGTTTCTAAGATGATAAAAACACGTTTTAACCACATGTTTAATATGTGGGATGAAAGTTAGCTTAGAGTCAAAAATAACGCCAAGGTTTCTTACTGTTTCTGAATAATCTAATGAAAGTTCTTTTAACTTCAAAAACTGTTTTTCTCTCTTAGCTTCAGGATCAATAATTAAAATTTTTGTTTTCTCCTGGTTGAGCTGCAGAAAATTGTTTGCCATCCATCCATGATTTTACCTCTAAAATACAGTTAAAAAGTGCTTCTATTGGCCCTGTGTCATCAGGAGACATAGCTATGTAAACCTGGGTAACATCAGCATAGCTATGAAAGCTGATGTTGTGCCTCCTGATGACATTCCCTAGAGGAAGCATATAGATGTTAAAAAGTAAGGGGCCAAGTATGGAGCCTTGAGGCACACCACATGTAATTTCGTGGACCCTAGAAAAGAATGTGTCAATGTTTACCATAAAGTATCTCTTCATGAGATAGGATTTGAACCACCTGAGAACCGCCCCAGACTTTTAAGTCTGTTTAACAGGATCAGGTGATCAACAGTATCAAAAGCAGCACTTAGATCTAGTAGGACTGATACTGAGATCTGACCTGAATCCAAGGCACACATCATATCATTAACTATCTTTAACAGGGCTGTCTCAGTACTGTGGTTTGTTCTAAATCCAGACTGGTTTGTCTCAACAATGTTGTTTTGTGCGAGAAACTTATTCAGTTGAATAAAAAAAGTTTTTCTAAAACCTTGCTTAAAAATTGCAAGTTAGACACTGGTCTGTAGTTGTTAAAAACTGAGGGTTCCAAGTTAGTTTTCTTAAGTAGTGGTTTTACAACAGCAGTTTTAAAGGCAGCAGGAAAATTACCCGTCTGAAGAGAGTAGTTCATTATATTTAAAATCTCACTCTAAAAAGACCCATAAAATGTTTTAAAAAGGGATGTGGGGATGAGATCTAGAAAGCAGGTTGTTGGGTTAACTTGGGAGAAAACTCGAGCAAGTGTTGCAGCTTCAACCAGATCAAAACTGTCCAGTGCTTCCCCGGGTATAGACTGAAAGACCATGTGAGGGGTTGAGATGAAAGAACAAGAAAAAAAGTTTGAAAGTTTCTGTTAACCATTCTCACTCTTGGTTCTCCACACTTACAGTACATGACTCAGGCTAATCCCAAAAACTCTTTTCACAAACACTTTCCTTCTATTCAAGTGCGTTTTTGTGCTAAAATATAAGGATTTAAAAGAATAAAACGTTTTCTGATTTCTAACTTCTGCTGTTTTCAGGCTTAAAATCTTTATCTGTTATTTGGTTTTCAAAAGTGATTTAAATTTATTTAAATAAATAAACACAAGGGAGAAACCTGATGATGCAAGCAGTGCTTCAATCCTGCAACATGCCTTCCCTCTGGAGTAGTTTCATGCTGTTGAACACAAGTTTGTGTTATTAATAATCTAACTTTATTAGAGAAAAAACAATTAAGAAATCTCCTTTTTCACTGTGGTTATTCTATAGCAAGGGTGTCTAAACTCTTTGCAAAAAAGGGTCAGATGAGGTGCTGTGAAAATCTGTGAGGGCCAACCAATCATCCTGCATTCTTTCAACTCTTGTATATGCAAATACACTTCTTAATAAAAACATTTTTTTTGCTATACTTTTCATTACTTCTTATAGAACATAAATACATGTTGATACATTTTGACCCAAATTATAGTGGATCTCGTATTTAAAAAACAGGTTTGCCACAGGTTTACAATGACTTATGAGTGAATTTAACAAATCAAGAGAAATTGTACATACAGTTGTTAGAATGTGCTGGGGACCGCATCCTGTTGACTGTACGGCAGGAACATGTGGGCTGAACTTTGGACATGCTTGTTTTATAGGGATGTTTAGTCTGTCTGCTTAAATTTGTTTTGGTTGAAGAAACAGGATCAAATAAAAAGATTGATTTAAATAGAGGTGATTTACAGCCTCTCTGTTTTTAGGTTTGTGAAATCTTAGAAGTCACTGACCAGTGTTCACTGTTAGCTTGGTGCTTACAGACACATGGCTTTTGCATTCAGTCTTCACTTAAAAACTATTTTCACGTTTTTCTCTGAACTCAAAGCGTTTGCTGTTTTGATCTTATTTTTTTTCTAAAAAATATAATCACATTTTTATTCCTTAAGAGCATCACAGCTGAGTTCTCAGTAAATCTCAATGATGCCCGCAGAGTGACACGGTTGTTTTGCATCAGATGCTTTCAGCAGATATTCACTGCAGAGATCCAAGTCATGCTTAATGCTTTCAAGCTGTATGTCTGCTTCAATGCTGCATGTGTGGGTACAGGTTTCTTGAAAACTCCAAAACACAAATGCAGATTTCTTAATGAGCTTGTTAGCGTGTCTGCATCTTTTAAAGAGTGGGCAATCCCATCAATTTCAGCCTTTTTTTTTCTGCGTAGCGGATTCCTTTGAAGCGTGCGTTTGATCTGCAGCCCTGTGGAGCACCGGGCCCCCTCCCACACAGACGGATGCTCTTTGCAGTGGTTCTGTGGGCTCTCAGGTGCTTCCTAACCTTGTTAGTGAGGTTTTACTGGTGTTCTTCTGTTTTACTCGTATTTCATTGTCAACTAAAGAAGTAATTATAATTGAATTATATGCATGTGTATGTGGATTTATGCGGATGTTTATATTTTCCAATCAATTCATGACTAATTATTCTGCGTCTGATATATTTCTGTATAGGTATGTGTTTCTGGTATTTCCAAAACAAAAAAAAGGCAATACCAGTCTTAAGTGACAAATTTTGGTTATTTTGCATATAAATAAGAGCCAATGTGCAGTAAAAATGTCTACTATAATGCATTTTTGTTGAAATGAAAGCATAGGAAGCAGATCTAGAGGTCCAACCCTCAGCCTCAGCTTCAGCCACTTTAAATCATAAAAGTGTATGGTTTCTATTTAAAAAGAAGGGAAAAATAGAGACCAAAAGAGGCATGTGCACTCTAAAAAGAGTAAAAAATGCAGACTCAAAAACAGAACAGGTATGTGCAAAATCAGGACTACAGACTTACTAACAAAACAAAAGAGTGTTTGTGTCTTTGAAGCAGGAAACTTGGCTCAGAGTTCAGGTCAAAATGCATCAAAAAAGCTCATAACGACTGACGATGAGGAGAAAAAAGATTCCTAACATGAAAAATGTGAGTTAAAATTCTTTGGTAAAGCCAATGCTACTTTGTTAGAGCAAAAAGTTAGATGTTACTTTTATATTACTTTTATGAGGAGGTAAACTCCATGCTCAGTGCCACAGATCTGTTTCAAATCTGTACTTGTGCCAGAGTCATGAAAAGCCTTTCTCTGCACACAAACAAGGTGAAAATACAAACTCCTCATACAAACCCGGAGCAAAAAATGAAACCTTTTTCAACACGTTCTTACTAATTCCATTTTTTTTCATATTTTTTCTGTAGTGCAGTGTTGTATAAAACTGACCAATCAGGTGCCTCCATAAAAGAACGTGGTCTGATGTCCAACGTTTTATTGACAGATTTTGTGCAGCCTGCTTTCAAGCCATAGGGATGTTGACTTGAGTGGTTGCCATAGAAACATCGACACAGACCGATTCGAAGCAATCACTGCTTCGTCTGGTTCCAACTTAGCGATGTGCATATCGTGAAAAAGATGGTGACTGAATTGGCTTTATTTCTTTGGAGCCGGAAGTAAACCATTTTCTATGTGTGACATCACACTCGGTCCAGTTCTCCTACACAGTCAATGATCTCTAGTGCTTTTTCTTTTTGTCACGTTTCCCCGCAGCTGCTGTGAGTAACATGTCGGGTCTTTATGATGCAGAAAAAACAAACAACTAAATATATAATTGTTGTAAAAGTCTGTTTAGAAAGTCACAAAAAGAGCAAAAATAATGTAAAACTCAATTTATGTAGATGACATTTTTTTATGCATCAGAAAGGAGCAGAGCAGGGAGCTGCTGCGTTACAAACACGATCTTTATTTATTTTCTCTGCTCCTGATTCACAACAATTTGAAAGAAGAAATTCTCAGAAATGAAATTTTAAGCTTACTTTTCTTTACATATGTCCTCCATCATCAGAAAAATGCTTTAAAAAACATGTTAAAACCATTTTTATCTGAGTGGGTCATTAACTTTCTGTTACATAATAAAAAGTAGCCAGACATTCAAAATAGTGGAAAATTCCACATGCAAGTGTGGGACTTTTATACTTAGAAAGAAGGGTGAGCGCTGCAGATAACCTGATTACTTTGCACATCTTCAGTGTTTGCAGATAGAAGGTGAGAGCGCTGTGCGAATGTGTGTGCGTTGTCACCACGCAGTGCTCCACGTCTCCCACGTGGCCACACGGGGGGGTGAAGAACAGCCTCGTTAAATGGCAGATTTGGGCCAATTAGGCTGGAAGTGGAACAGATAAAGATAAACACACTGCAGCTGGAAGTGCTCGGCCTGCTTTGGCAACACCCTGCAGGCACACCCTCCTGGTCCTTCCAACACCCTTCTGTTCCACATTTCAAGCCCTCCTGTCTGCACGCAGAGCATGTTTGTGTTTCACCATAAATGCACTGCAGCCGTCCTGCTGTCATACAGTATCTACTGCAGAAGCCAACTTCTGTTCTCTGAGCAGCAACTGCCACATTCCCTGTCCTCTGGTAACACTGACTGATCCAACCCTGCACAGATTCCTATCCAGTGTCAGTCTGATCTGGAATATTAATATCAAAACCATATCCTGAACTATTTCAAGCAGAATGCAACTCTGAGCAAGATCTCAATGCTGTTCGAGGCTACAGAAGCCTCCAAAACATCTGTAGCCGAATGTTCTCCTCGATCAAATCCCCACAATGAGCCGAGGCTGAGCTGTGCAGCCTCCTGCTGCGTGGAGTCTGCGTGCTCTTAAGTGTGCTCAAGGTTATTTTTATATTTACTGGGACAGAGCAGTCAGGAACTGTTTGTGTGTTTTTTTGTGATGAAGGCTTTGCCGCCTGTGTGCTGCACACAACCGCAACAAGAAATTCTCCAGCCTGATTCAAGCTTGTTCAATTATTCATAGTTCACTGCTATTGCGGTGCTCTGGCACAGCGAGCAGGAGGGAGGGAGGAAGGAAGGTTGAGGAAGGGAGAGAAAGAGGGGGTGTCTTCAGTGAAAACATGGGCTTCAGAGCTGGAAAATGTCCGGACAGTCAGTGTCATGATCCTCCTGCATCATCTTCTGACTTGTCTTTTCTCCACTCGTTTGATGCTCCATTAAGCCTGTCCTTTTGTCTCACAACCAATCCCCTCTTTACTTTCTCCACTTCACCTCCTGTGTTGCTCCTCATAGTGTCACAACACAGAATCCCTGTCCTCTGTTATCATTCAAGCTGCAGTGTTAATCTCATCCAGATTACTGACTCTTCCCAGGACATTTCCTAGCATTCATGCCGCTGACTTTGAATTAAAACACGACTAGTTGCTTAACCCCCATGGCCTCGAACAGTCTCCCATTTGCAGTTCAGCGTGTGCTCTACCACCCCCTGTGGACGGTGAGGAGTGAAACAGGTTCAGCACCTAATGATGTGAAACCACTGACCCTCGCCAGCTCATTTGGACACAAAGGCGGCGCTCATGGAGTATTTTTAAGGGTGAGGAGAAACTAAACTTTTCCAATCAGAGGCAGAAAAAGATTTTTTTTTAATAGAGGACGACGAGGCTGGAGGGAGAAGATGAGAGTTTCAGGCAACAGATGTTTAACAGTAAAAAACTTGAGGAATAAAAATGCAAAAGACCCAAAGCGGTTCATCGTCTAGCTAAATCTGAACATTTCTGTGATTTCCTGGGCCACGGTGAATCAATTATTTAAGTATCAGCGGCACAATAAAGCAAAAATAAAAGTAAATTTAGACACGTTTGAAATAAAAAACAGATTTCCAGATGGTGAAAGCCTCAAACTGGAGTAAGAACTTTGTCATTTGATATTTAATATGTGTGAATGCTGTGTAGCACTCCATCTGGTCCTCTTGACTTTTGTTGCACTGCCAATGTTAGTTTGGGGGTGTGAGGTCCTGTAAGCTAGCCGGACAGTGAGTAAACCAATAGATAATTGGAAATGGGGGTAGGCTTACTCGTCCACAACTCAGATGTGAATTTTTAATGAACTCCTGCTGCTCTGCAGAAACGATGTTCTAGAAAACAAGACGGTTTTTGGGGATTGTACCTGAAAACAGCAAAATCATAATTAAAAGACCACTGGAAAAGGAGTGGGACTTTAATGCAGCAAAGCTATTGTAACGCTATCGCCTTGTTAGAGACAATCACTGTCAGGAAGTCTGAAAGTTGCCAGTCTGCATGATTGTTTAAAGGGTGGCTTTAAAGGCAGGAACACTGATTGCTTTCTGGGTGAGTTGTGGAGAGAAGAGCTGTCAAAATGTCAGCAGTAGTCATCCTCGCCCTTCACTTTTCTGCCAGCAAGCAGCACTTCCGAAGGAGGGATAGTGTCTCTGGGTTCAACCTCCAGCAGATGCAGGAAACAATGCATTCAATTCCCAATCAGATCTTCTTTAGAGCTATTTTCAAAGTGTTCCCAGTGGTCTTTTAATCATAAATGTGCCATTTTTAGCCAAAATAATAATAATAATTTTTTTAAAAACTGTGTCATTTTCTAGGACATAATTTCTGCAGAGCGGTAGTCGTTTATTGGAAATTCTGCTCTTAGTTGTGGGCGGTGGTGATCAATATCAAGGTAATGAAATATAGATACACATACAGTACATTATCCATTTTTGGTATCGACTACTCTATTAAAGTATCGATAACTAATTAACAAATGAGAAAATAAAGGCCATGTGTCATTTCCAGATATTTAGGTGAGTTACTCCATTGTTATGGGACGAAACTCGTCGAAATTCAATACTTCGTATTGAAGTAATTCGCATCGTATCGAATTTTAAAAAGCAAGTATCACCCATCAATTGTGGGTGGGACTGTTGGTGCAGAGCAAACCCGCCCCCCATTCCCTTCCTTGTTGCTAAGAGCTCTTTGTTTACATGCTCTCCCGCTTGCTTACAGCCACTCACACTCCCAACCTAACATTAGCGGTACAACAAAAACGACAAGCAGTATTGGAGCTATCCAGCCATACAGTTTTGATCCCGATGCCAGCTCAGACAAAGAAAACAAAGACGTACATGGATCTATTTGTCTGCAAGTGGATGCATCAAAAAGATAAATGTTGCATCAGGAAAGGATAAGGTTTGATTTGATATAATCAACAAAAATGTATGGAGTATTATTAACAATAAAACCACTAAAACTAAACCTTTTTTTTAAAAAAGATGTCCATGCTAATTTAGAAACTCAACATATGGACAATAACTTAGCTTAAAATAAAAATTCCTGGCTGGAAAAGCAAAGGTACCTTGTGTTTAAGGGCAGAAAGAAAATGGCGCCAACTGTTAAATCGAAGTTGGATTCATCACTCTTTGAGCTGCTCTGGCACGAGGAAGATTTCACATGAAAAAGGAAATAGAAACTAGAATAAATAACAGAAATTTCTGGAAGGGATCATGCCATCTGGAATAAATATAAAGGACTTGGAAAATCAATCATTCCCACAAGTACTTTTGATCCAAGAACCTTTGATTTACAAAAAGCCTGAAACAGAGCCCCCCCAAACCCAAAACCATTACAATCTTAGAGGTGGCTTTAAAAAAAGCTGTTAATTGAAATGATTTAGTGGATTGTGTATTTTTAATTAAATGTACTACAAAGTTTTATCCCAAACTCAGCTCTAAAGTGTTTTCTGCTGATGGAGGACACACATAATGACACTTTAGCTTAGAATTGGATTTCTTTATTCAAATCATTGTGAATCAAGACCAGATGAAAAAATGACAGAAAAACAATACATTTGTGACACGAAAACATGCTGGGTGGGTCTCAAGGACTCTGCTCCGCTCCATTCTGATTCAAATCCATAAGCGTCTTTGTTGTCCTCGACTGAGCTGGCACATGGCGGAAAACTATACGGCTCCAATACTGCTCACCATTTTTGTTGTACCAGTAATGTTAGGTTGGGAGTGTGAGGGGCTGTAAGCTAGCGGGAAAGCGTATAAACAAAGAGCTCTCAGCAACAAGGTGGGGAGGGGGTGACGGTTTTGCTTTGCACCAATAGCCCCGCCCACAACTCAGGAGGAGAATTTCTGATGAACTACTGCCGCTTTATGGAAACTATGTCCTTGAAAAAGACAGTTTTTTCTTTTTTTTCAAATTTGTCAAAAAATTGGCTTAAATCTAATTAGGACCACTGGGAACACTTTCACAAAAGATCCAAAAATGATCAAAGTGGGTCTTTAAAACATTTTTTAGAATGTTTTTATAGGTTATTACTTTGTTTAATCCAAAAATATTAGTTCTCTTAGTAACAATAAACTGAAATTTAATTTATGGCTGCACCTCCTTTTTACCGATTCTCTCTAATTGAGTATGCAGGCTCTAGAAAAAGTATTTTTTTGTCTACTACTCAGCAACAATGTGTGATAAAAATGTGAAACTGCAAAGTTAGAATCACGTTGACGTGTAGATATTCTGCTTGGATAGAGAGGAAATGTTTCTGACATTTGGCAGTAGGAACTAGACTGACGAGCTGATTCTCCCCACCTTCTTTTGCCAATTACAGCATGGATGTCCCACAGAAATATGGACCGAGCCACAGGAGCTCTGCAGAAAACCCATCCTGCCTGTGAGCACACAAAGAGGCTCGAAGACTCATCACACTCTCCTTTAAGGGATTTGGAAGATTCCTTTTTCTTGTCCTCTTAGCTGAGCGTCTGAATGACCTTAACATAGACAAACCTTTTTAAGGTCAACTTGTCCTTTTGTGCTATTTTCTTTATTTCTTTTTTCAGCTGGGCAAACACATTTAGAGGAATGTCGAAAGTAAAGGCTAACGCTGATCTCCAGAAACAGAAACTGCAGGAAAAAGTAGAAAAAAAGGCTTTGATGTAAAGCTTGGACAAAGTTTAAGTTTAGGATTGTGAGGAGAATCTTGCTGAACTCTTAATTATCTTTAGATGAATGGAAATGAAAGAAATCTGGAAAATGAACATTTAACTTTGTTTGCTGTAAAGCGCTTTGGGCATTCTAGGAAGGTAGAAAAGTGCTATGCAAGTATACACCATTTACTATAGCGAATAGACATTGTAAGTGTTTTGAGCGTCTGAAAAAGCGTAGGAAAAAACAATTCGTTATTGTTAGTATTTATTGATAACTTTATTTTACTGTTGCAAAGGACGTTAAGTTATTATAGTGTTTTTTAATTGTTCTAAAATAAAAGCTTTACGTACATAGTTGGTTGTTTGTCTCTCCCTTCTTGTTTTCACACAGAAAAGTATTGATAAGAGGAGTAGTATCAATTAAATCTTAGCCTTACCCGTGCCTAGCAACGACTTAAAAACTTGTGTAGCGATGAGTGACTGCGAGAATGCGAAAGCCCAAATCGAGGGTTTCCACTGCTTAAACTCAAATCGACACAGTCGTGTGAATGTACCTTCAGATGCAAGAGCAATAATTGTGTTCGTTTTGATTAGCAGCAGATTTCATCTTGAAACTTTTCCATCGATCTTTTCCTGCTTGTAAATGACTTTGCTTCTGATGCTTTTGCTGAAAGTCCTTGGATGGCAGCGTCCTCTGTTCTTTTTCTTTGTCAGAAAAAAAAAACATCCATCTGATTATTGATTCAACAAGTGTGGCAATAATAAAACCTGCAGGTGGTAAGCAACATTAAACTCAGCTTTTTAAATAATCCATTTCATCCCAGTTTATTCATTAATTAGGCAGGAGGGAGGATGTTTGAGGTGAGGTATCAGAGTGGTTCCGTTAGCCTGAAACAACACTGGTTGCATGAAGATCTGCAGCTCGGCAAATGTCAAGGAGAGCGGCAACGAGGGACGGGCAGAGAGAGGACAGCGTCGGACACATGCAGATGAAACTTCATCAGAATTACCGGTAAGGAAACCTGTGAGGGTGTTCTTGTGTCTGTAGAACACAACGTCCCTGACGCATCAAAGAGAGTTACCTTCACAGAAACATAAGAACCAGGAGGTGTGGTCTCTCTGCTCATCAACTGTCTTAGCGCCTTTAATCTCCCCGCAGATCAAAACCACTGTGAGGCCTCGGCACTCTGGAACTGCTCCAGGAGAAAGTTAAGACAGCTAATCTTTAATGGCTGCAGACTTTCTGCGCATGAAGAGCGGGGGACCACATGAAACACTGTTTGATGGTTAAACCCAACCGTGAGGAATCAGTGGGATAAACCTCCCAGAAAAAAGAAAACCCAAAGCACTTCATCTCTCTGCTCTTTTAGAATTCATTCATCTAAGAGAATTTGATATTGTTTTGTGATGTGGAAAGAGAAAAGCAGAATTCTGTACTCACAGCCTCTGTGGTTCTGTAATGTTAAGTATCCGTGACAGAGTGTCAGCTTTCATCACATCTGACAAATAATAAATACCCAGTGAGTATTTCATCTGAAAGAAATCCAACCGAGAAACAAACAGGAGACAGAAATTAGTACGTCAGTCCGTACCAAAGTTCGCTGAAGCACTTTGAGGTTTTTTGGAGAGAAAGTCCAAAAGATGGGCGGGGTTTGATGGGAGAAGATGAGACACAAGAACTAATGTGGTCGATGCAAAGGACTTTAACCCGTTGATATATTAGATGTCGCCGGTGACACCTCTTCAGCCGTTGACGCAATCAATGTGAATCAGCTGATTCTGATGTGGATATGAGCGGCTTTTCAAATCGATATTGCACCGATATGCAACACATTACTAACGGAAAGTGTTGCAAAACAACACAAAGCTTTTTTCAGCGATACAATCTGCTGGAATTGTGTTAATTGTGGACCACATGGCTCATGTCTAACATACACACTTCAGGAGAATGCTGTAGGTGGATCTGAAACATGGTCCACGGGGATGAATCACTAGCCAAAGCTCCAGTGTTGACATTCTTTCGACTTTCAGAACCCTCCAACCATTTAAGCAATTTGTGTAATTCCAGTGGATTGTGAACAGAGAAAAGACTACACTGCAACACTCACACCTCACAGACGAGTACGGACTGTCAGTAAGTGAAAAATGGGCAAATCTGTGCGGGGCATGCAGGTGACACAAAATTTTAAGATTGTCAACAACGCAGTTGTTCATGCTCATTTTTTTACATGCTGTGAGCGACAGGTTGTGTACGCTTCAGCAACATGTAGGGGTAAATAATGGTGAACTATTTGAGCTGCAGGCATGTGGTACAGAATTTTCATTCCTTCAACCCACTCAATCCTGCACAAGCAGCCCGTCAGTGCTGTTCAAGTGATAAGTGCGTTCTCCTTGTGTAAGCGCAGCCTTACTGTTAGGAATGAGACAATCAGAGAGTAATTTGTGTGGACATCTTACGGGCATGCATCCAGTGAAACAGCGAATGGCTGATTAAATCAGTTCAGACAGATGATACTTACGTTTGCGCTGCAGGTTGACGGGCCAGAACTCAACCAGTATTTATTTTGGAACAATAATTTACAGTAGGGTCAGCCGGCAGTATGTACTGTACCTCGCATCATCACATTGAAGGTAAGATCATTGATCTTCATCGAGTCCTTAAGGTACCGAGCCCTGAGTTTGCATTTTATCCGATGCGTTGAGGCTTGCATGGATCTGTGTTGAGGATTTATCATGATTATTCAAAAATCTTTAAAGCTTTAAAAGTTAAAGACATAAAGTAAAAAAAAAGAATGCAAATTGTACCTTGAATTGCAAAAAAGGTTTATTATTAGAAAGTTTTCAGCTAACGTTTCCATGTGAGTCACAAACCACAGCTGACATTTGATAAACCTTTTTGCAGTTAAAACAAGCATCTGAAATAAACAAGTTCTTGAAGTTAAAAACATTGAAATATATGCATACTCTTTTTGAAAAAGATTTATCATTCCATGCACCTCTTACTTTTCAATAATTTAGCATATATTTGATTTTATTTTTAAATTTTACCAAAAAAAAACCCCAAAAAACAACAATTTGATCAATAATAAAACAAACAAAACAATGATTATAATTCTGGTAAATCTAGGAAAGGTACATTTGTCACTTCAATAATGATCCTACAAGACAGAAACCACATTGTTTTTAACAGGAAAATCATTCCAAACAAAGTTTTTTTATTAAAATCTCATGAAAAAATGACTTCTGTGCAAAAATCTGTTTGAGGTGTGAACATTAACTCAGGAGAAGCAGCGAATGAGACAGCAAAGTTGTGGATGATGTTTTTCTCACATCTTTAAAAAGCTGCAGAATTCCTTCATCCGGCTGCAGACACTCGTTCATCTCTGGATGTCATCGACTCCAATTGAAAGGAAAAAAAGCGAACCCTTTAGTTTTGCTCGAAAGCATTCTGCACTTGTCTTGTTCGTGGTCTGTTGCACAGATTATTGAGCATTTCTTCGTTTTTCTCTGGATCTGACTTAACAGATTCGTTTTTTTAAACTTTATTTTGACTTCAATGAGTCAATCATTTCCCTTTTATTTATTTTTTTTAAATTTACCTTTAAAATAAATTCTACGCCACATAAAAATTTTGAAAGATGATAGAGCCCAAACGTATAAGTCGATCAGCCACAGAAGTCAATAAAAATCTCTTTTTTGGAACTAATGAAGACCACAAGGAAGGAATGACAGTAAGGCTGAAGAAATCGTTGGAAGATTTTCTTTTGCAAGAATGAGTAAGAAAATGAAGACAGAAAAGGTGCAGAGAGCTGGTTTGAGCTGTCAGAGGACAGCAGGATGGCCGCCCTCTGTCAGAGCCCTCAGGCTCCTAATCATGAGAAAGAAACGATATCCACTCCAGTTTCAAGAGCCTGGAGCCTCTGAATCTCAGCATGACTTGCAGAGAGGATGGAAAGAAGATGGAGTGATTGCATGTGGGAAATCTGAAAAACAAACAGAGCAGCAGAAGAATGAGAATCTGTCAGTTTTCCTCCCCGCATGTCAGCCCTTCACAGACCAGTGAGGCTGAACGGAAGCAAAGACCGACCAAAGGGTCAGGGAGGAGAACCGAATATCACCGTCTTCAATCAAGCAGCAAAAACAGAATTTCATTCTTTCACATTTTCATGACTCGTGAAGAAAACTGGAAAACCCAAGATGGTTAAAAGGGTCCGGCTGGGAGGTTGAGACAGAAATCCATCGGAATTATTGAAGAGCTTAAAGCAAAATGAATTCCGGATTGCTATCATTAGTTTTGTGAAAAACAGTTAATAAGCTCAAAAATGATCGACACTTCTTTAAATATGAGCCTAAAAGGCCGCCCACCCCTGCAGCTTTGCTGCATCTTTAACTTAAACTCTGCACAGAGGAAGCGCTTCAGAGACAAGAAAGCAGCATTTATTCTTAACCAAAGCACTCAGAATATCTGCATATTTAACCAGAAAAAACCTGGCATGAACTGGGTTTTAGTTTCCACACTGAGGAAATCCCAGCTTTTTCCCGTCGTTATCTGGAGTCCACTTGAGGTATTTTATTTTAAAGAAACTTTTATTTTAAAGAAACATATCAGCTAGTTTTTCTTTGAGAAATTCTCTTAGAGTAATTTCTCCTCTTTAAAGCTTGTTTTTCACAACTGCAAAAAGTCACAACTAAGTAACGCCACAGGAAAACAGAGCAAAATATTTAAGAGGCAATTTGGCACATTTTAAAAACTCATTCAGAAGTGCTGCAATTTAGTCCAGGCAGCGGTCAGAGGTCTGCCTTTATTGGAAGCTGTGAGATTTTTGTACTTATAATCTGCATTTTACTGCGATGGTCTTTAGATCTATTTTAAAAGTAACTTTTTTTATTATGAATATGTAGTTTTTAGCTAAAATGAAAAAAACAACTTTTGTTTTTAAGGACATGCACCACTTTCCAAATTATTATCCAAATTATATTTCTAAAAACTCAATGCAAGTGACAGACAGCATCATTTTCAAGTCACTCACCATAAGATTATTTTAAATGTTTTTGAACAAACCCATAAAGATAACAGTATTTTCTCCAAAGAAAAAGCTTTCAAATGCACTGTTTCACATTACACACAACAGAGTTCCACAACATTTGATCGATTCTAAAGAACTGAAAATGGTCATTTGTTGAATTTTCTGTATTAGGATGTCATATTTACTGAAATCAAAAGCTGTTCCAATCAAAAACATCTTCATAGGTCAAGTTCCATTTGAACATCGGACCCTTATTTTGTAACAGCTTCACAGTTCTTGCATCCGTTGAACTTGTGAGTTTTTGGAGAGTTTCTGCTTGAATTTCTTTGCTGGATGTCAGAATAGCTTCCCAGAGCTGCTGTTTGGATGTGAACTGCCTCCCACCCTCAGATATTTGGCTTGAGGATTGCTCCAGAGGTCAGGGGAGGATGGGGGCCACACCATCAGTTTATCTCGTTTTTGTTACAAAAAGCACATTTTTTCTTTTTGTACTACGGAAGAAAGTGTGCAGTCAGAAATTTCACATACTTTCTGAGGTCATTTTCACATCTTCAGGGGCCCAAAAAGGGCTGACCAGCTCCCTCCCCATGATTCAGGCCCAAATCACGACTCCCCCACCTCCATGCTGATGTCACAGGCTTGTGGGGACATAGAGGCCATCCACCATCCACCCATTACTCCATCCATCAGTAAACGAGACTGAGGAGTGATTATTTTGTCGAATGTTTTAACCAGATTTAACGAGTTCAGTTGAAGGTGGATTTACTGACTTTATGTCACTTTCAAACACATTTTTAAACATTTCCAAAACTTTAAAACACGAGTATTTAAAATATTGATGCGTACATTTTTTTTCCAAGATGTAAAAATCAAAAATTGCTGATTGCACTAAGCGGATGAATCAAATCAAAGTAGAGACATTATTTCCCAGAGTGTCACACTTTTAATATTTAAACTCTGAATCATTTCATTCCTTCATGAATTTTAATTTTTTAAACCCTACACCCCCCATCTCTGTGTTAAACACTGACATTTTGTGGGCAATGTTTTGCTATGGTACAATAGAATAGAATAGAACTTTATTGATCCCACAAAGGAGACATAACCATGTCACCTTAGGTCTTTTAAAAACAGCAAATAGATAATAAATCCCACCAAAGCGCTCCCTCCTGCAGCGAGGTGTTTCAGGGTTCGTCACTCACAGGACTGTTTCAGCAGGGAAGCAGAACCCTGTTCTCTGTTCTGTAATGACTGCCCGTCTCCTCAGCATCTTTAGCATCTTCAGATGTCAGAGCACCTGGCCTTCGTCGCCAGCTGATCCTCTGACCCTTCCTGCTGATCAATAACTCTCCTCATCTGACCGTTTCTATTTCTGGCCTCCATCCCCACAGAGTCAGCCCCCCCCCCACACACACACTTTTTTCCGTTTGCCTCAGTGGAACCAACCTGGCACAGCGGCCCAGCCTGACTCATTCAAAGAGACATTCAGTGACAGAACATCACCATTATCTTCTGCGCTGTTTGCGAGCGTTCTCACATGCTCTTTTTAGTCTATTCCAAACGTACTTTTCATTTCTAACAAATGACCCTCACTGTGTGGCAGATTAGGGCCATTTCTGATTTATTTCCAGAACTCTGACTGTAAAAAAAGTAGAGTGACCCACAAATATAACCAGAACAGTTTATAAAAAGATTCAGTCTGACCCATATCCTTTTGAATATGGGGCGTATGCACTAAAACATGTCGTTTATTCTTCCTTCACACCAGAACAGGTGTGCTTAAAAATATCCTGTAAACTAATGAAGTATTTTTTTAAGAAAATCCTCTAAAGCCGCTGCTTTGTCTTGATCCGCTGCAGCCTGTCGTGACAGAGAGAAAACACAGAAGGCAAATCATTTAAAGTCAAAACCTTTCATGTCTTCAATTATTCTAATGAGTCAACATTTTTTGAAAGACGTTCAGAACCAAACTGACAATTTTGAAGGCTTCCAAGGCTGCAGAAGTGACAGAGGATGAAAAAAAAGAGTCCTCATTTAGCATTCAGAGGATGCGCTCTGCCCCCGGTGATAAAAACACCGCAGATATGCAAAGTTCTGCCGGGGCTTTATCACACACCTCAGAAATTCTCCTGAGAAATGAGCTGAATGGGGACTGAAAACAGAAGGAGGACTTTACATCCGTAACTTAATTTTACCCACTTAAGGTGTGAAATACTCTTTTTTTTTTTGCAGGGTTTTGAATATTAGACGCCTTTCCGTGTTTTATCCCTGTATCATTACAGCTCCTGAGCAGAAACAGACTTATAATCATCTTTTGAGCTCTTTTTAAAAGCTTTCTCAGTGATCTTTACATTTATATACAAAATCAAAGGTTTAAAAATGTAAAAAAAAAAAATAAATAAAGACTTTCCTGTTTTTTTGGTATTTGTTTTTTTCCTTGTTTACTAGGAATGTTTAAATGAAGTTGTGATTTTAGTAGGTGAATTTGCCTTTTAATGGACTTCGGCCTGTTGGCGAAAAGGTATAAATAAATAGCTAACTTTTTAGACAAAAATCAAAAACTTGGGTTGTTTTCTTCAACATAGTTTCTACAAAGCGTTCATCAGATTTGCCTCTGAGTTGAGGGCGGGACTGTTGGCGAGGTGTTAAGCCTTTCCACGTCCCGTCATCCACCTGTTTATGTGCTCCTCTGTTCGCACAAACCCAACATAACATTAACAAAAGGAAAGCTATGCAGCCGTGCAGTTTTGAGCCAGATTCCAGCTCAAATGAGGAAAACAAAGACGTACATGGATCTATTTGTCTACAGGTGGATGCACTGGAATGGAGCGGAGCAGGGAGATTGTGGCCTGTCCATCAACCTTTTCTGCATCATAACTACAAGCTTTTTTTAAACTGCATTTTTCATCTGCTCCTGATTCATCACAATTTGAATAAAAAGGTACCCAGAAAGGAATTTAAGCTTAATTTTCCTTGAATATGTCCTCCATCGTCAGAAAAATGACACAACACCATGCTAAAAAAAACACTATGAGTGGGTCTTCAATCCTCTCTCGGTCCGTGCAGAACTGAACAGCAGTTTCAGAAAGTCGCATGTGCTGCGGCTGCGTAACTTGCAGCTAAACAGCAGGAGCCATTAGCAGCGCGAGTCATTATTTTCACTTTTAACTGCGGAGGCCTCGGCCCGTCTTCACACTTACTTTGGACCCTGTAGCAACACAATGCAAAGCAATTTGCTGTGAATAACCACCCAGGATGCTTTCAATACATCACAGGAGCAACCAGCAAGTAAAGTGGATGAAAGCAGCACAGAGCAGCAGAGCAACTGAGAGGAAATAGAATCAGTGACTTCCAACGACAGACAGATGAGAAACAGGAGAAAGATGGCGCTGTTACCATGTTACAGGCTACTACAGCGCTGGTCAAGAGACGCTGAATGGGCAATAAAAGAGCGGCAAGATGGGATTGTAATGGCAAGAAAGAGGACATAAAAAGGAGCTGACCCAGGGTCTGCATTAGAAGAATAAATAAGAAACCCGGGGAATGTTTACAGCATACAGAGCTTCACCGGGTCTGTATTTATTCCTGAAGAAATTTCACGTTGAAAGCTTGGTCTCCCAGTGGTTAGTGCCGTGAAAAGCATTGAGTGCAGCTGAATTCTGCTTCTGAAGTTGCGTATTATTTATCTGTCTGATGCAGATAAGCATTTCATTAAGACCTTGAAATGGAGGAATGCTGGGACTGAACTTAGAATGACTTCATATCACAAAAGAACTGAAACTGAAAAATTTTTTTTTACAGAGTGGAGACCTGTACGGCGTAAGGAGATCGTTTGCTCGTTGAGGCTGTAGAGCAAAAATGTTCGTGCCCGGACAACCCAAAAAACCCCAACACCTGTACTGGTCACCCAGTACCGGGCGCAAGTGACCCATGCATAAGGTAGTGTCTCATAAGGCAGCAACTCTGTGAAAAATATTATGAAACAGCGCCAAACTTTTTGTATTTTATAAGATTCTCACTTCTCAGTGTGCAGAACACTTTTTTCCCAGAGGATGTTTGAATCAGGCAGCAGTTTATTTCCCACAGACAGAAACACGACTCTTTAAGTATAGCCTGGTCCTGGGGGACTGTGGTGAATAAAAATATGATTCGTTGCTCTGATGAATGAAATAGGACACAGTTTTATTAATTCTCAAGCAGTATGAGAAGAAATCATAGAAAACGGAAGGATGTTGCATTTAAAAGGCTCTCAATAACAGTCCTCATTTGCTTTTTATCAACATCTTCTCTCACAGGTATTTTGTTCTTTCACTTTGTGTTTTACTGATCTCTCAGAATCAAAGCAGAAATAACTCCAACATAATTGATAACTGGGGTTATTTAAGGGAACAGCCCTGGTTTGATGGTTATTCCCTGAAGAAAGAAACAGATCCACAGTACACAGCTGTTTTCTAACCTTTTGCATTGGGTTAACTTCTCTTTTGTAAACATGTATGCAGGATTCCTACAAAAACGAGAACCATTTCAGATGAAGAACAACAGAATTTATAGGTAAAAGTTTTCAAATGTCCCCTCACCTACATGTGTTTCTGTGCACTGAAGAAAGAGAACGAAATTCTATGTTTGATTTTAATACCAACCAGCATCAAATAAAAGAGCTCAGGTTGGAAAGAGATGAATAAAGGAAAGAAAAAGAATCGATTTCCGACACATAATGGCTTCAATGAACAAAAGAAAAAGTACGCAGGAGTAAAGGCATGAATGGTTGAGATTTATTAGCATCGAAACAAAAGGTTTTCATTTTCTCAATGATTTCACTTCTTTGATTTTTCACCATATTAGTACCTCCAGATTAAAACAAACAACTGCATCACTGCAATTTGTTCAACACCTTTTATTAATTTTAATCCTTTGATCTTTTTTTTTATTTTTAAAGGTGCATTCACACCAAACGCGATTCGCGTGGCGGAGGCAGCCATTTTCAATGTTAAGCCAATGATACAGATGCGATCTGAAATCCGAATTGAGTAGCCAGAGTTTAAAATAATAAAAAACATCAGGATAATTCTTTAGATTTTAAAGATCATTAGATGGTCTTTTCTTTATAGCCATGAGTTTTTTAGTAATATATAGTTAACACAAATAAATGTAGTCAATGAAACCCTCGGTTTAATATTTGTTGTTGTTTTTTAAAAGATGTTTATAGGAATTCAAAAAATCAAGTGTTCTTTGTGCTTAATGAAATGCATCTATGTCTTCATAAAATAAAAGCAGAATTTGAACCCGGTTACTTCCAGAATCAATAGATTACAACGCACGACAAACGTTGTCACCACAAGAGCAATTACCTTTGGAGAGTGTTTGCTATTTGGTAACAAAGTGTTTTGTTGTTTTTTTTGTTTAAAATACAAATTAATATTTTCCTCTTCTATGCATTAAACTTTAAACTTATTACATTGTTTTTCCCTCTTCGAATCCACTTTAACGCTCTTGAAATAAGATTTGAATCAACCTTAATATTATCCTGTTCAACATAGTCAGCATTCTAAAAAAGAAATCACAGAGAAACCCAGTTTTTCGTGCCTTTTTTGTACAAATCTCATCTTTAGGAATAAATATATTAATGAAAAAAAAATATCTCAAAGAGCTAAACATAAAACACACACAGCCTTTGCTCCTCTCAGCTCACAAAAATGCTATTCAACTTAGCTGCGGAGGGCGCTTATTTAACTCCTTTATTAACTCTGGGAGATTGGTGACTTTAGAGCCATTATGTACCTTACAACTCATTAGAAAGAAATGAAGCTGATCTATAATTTACTTGACGTGTGAAAATGGAGCTCCCGTTTGCACTGCATAGCCTCGTGAAATAATACGGAAAAAAAAAATTCAGGAAGAAGCTGCAAAAAGAAAAAAAAAACTGTTGAAACAGCAGCTGGCTCCTGGATTTATTGATGTGCAGAACCTTCATTTACATATGATGATAAGCCCGTGACCCCTCCCACGCACACACAACGCCGCAAATGCACGCGGGAAAAATTTGCAAGGAAAATTCCCTGAAGTCAGCACATTTCTTGATGGAGAACAAGCCTGTGAGCTGATTTGTCATGCAGGTCAGGCCTCAGGCATCACAAGGGCTCATAACATTAACCCACACACGCACGCACGTTCGCAGGGCTGTAAACATTAGCAATATATTCCCATTTCCTCTGCAGGGGCAGGCAGGAAAGCAGTAGATCGGAAGCCTTTCACTGGTAATGATCCCCTTTACACTTCACACTGCCAAAGAGATGAATGTGGCTGGATGGGGTCAGCGTGGGAGAGGAGGCGGCTCTGATACGCCCTGAGAAGGTCAGCCTTTTGTACTGTGTGTTTGTGTATGGCTGAAGTCCCAGGCTAAAGGATATGTGAGTTCATATAGCTTTACACTGCAATATTGCAATATGGACGCCACCATGTTGGAGTCAGACGTCATCAGTGAGCAGATCTATCTGAGTCATAGTTTCTATGACAACCAGTCTTGCCAATCAGGAGCGAGCTTGTTGAAAGTCCACAGACCTATCACTTGAAAGCGGCTGCACAAAATCTGTCAATCCAAAGTTTGTTATGAAACTACATACTTTTATCAAGGATTCATATCCATACTGTGCTTTTGAACAAAACTATGAAAAAAAAAGCTCTTGTACCTTTCAGGTTTTTTATTTTAAATTTTTTTTTAAATAAATAGCCGTGGAGTGAGCCTTCACTCACATCCCATCATTCTGTTGTTTACAGACTAAATGTTCTAAATCACAAAAAAGCTGCTTTTTCCAACAGCATGTTTTGATCTGCTCAGAAATGCAATTTTAAACTTAATTTTCCCTATAAAGTTTATGTTCTCCATCGTCAGAAAAATGCCATAAGAACATGTTAAAAACACCAAATACACATTATCATCAGAGTGGGTCTTTAAATATGAAAAAGCTACACATATCCCAGGGTTCTGCGTCAAAGGGCTTCTTTCATGAGTCTTAGATAATCATGAAGATTTTAAAGTGAAAGTTTTTTCGGTTTACAGTCAAGTAAGTGAATCTTCCCTCCTTCCTGAGCATCGTTAACCACAAAAAAGTTTAGTTGCAGGATCTGAACATCTCTGATCAGCTTGCAAAAATGCATCACATGTAGATGACGCAAAACAGAGACGTCAGCGGTGATGACATGGATGGGAGTAGGTGAGACGGAGTATGTTCAGCTTCTGCACTGCCTGACATCAGAGGGACCTGAATGATGAGGACAATGTGACAGAGAACGGTACACCTGCCACCGAGGCAATCCCCAAGGGACACCTGGTAAAGATGCACACCGCTGACCGACTTATAGAGAAAAAAACACGGGAAAAGTCAAACATTTATGGACGATATTCACTGCATGTTGACAGGCAGCAGCTTAAGTTTAACGGGAAAGACTTAAGAATTGATGGACAATGACACAATTTGACATTTTGGTAAAGTACTCATAATAAATGTAATCATTTGATTAATAATTTACTAGTGTTTTATTTTATATTGTTTATATTCATGCAACAATAACCAGATATGCTGAAAAAAACGGTAAAATGCATTACTATGACTACAAAACCAGAAGATACAATTCCTACATAATAGATTTCTACTGCCCTACTATATGCCCTAGGTAAATATGCTTTGTGCTGTGAAACCTGCACCTTCATTTCCATCCCAGATCTTGGTGTCTCCTGCCTTCCCGTCTCCTCTTCTCCCTTGCAGCCTGCTCCCTCTTTCTCCTTCTACTCCCAAAGTCTACTGGAAAGTCTGAAATAAACTGAATCTCTGACCTCCATAAATTCATACCATTTGCAACATTATTTCAGCGACCTGCCAAGGTTTGTGAAATCACTGCAGTGAAAGCAGTGAAGCTGCTTTAGAAACAGGGTAACCCCCCCACGCCTCTCCTTTTCTGCTGGTTTCACCCCCTGTGTGAAGCTGCAAACACAAAACCGACTCTGGAGAACAAATAAATGAAAGAACTAATTCGCTACAGCTGGTTATAATACAAACAAGATAAATATTTTAAAAAACGGATTTACCTTTACCCCTCCATGAACCGGCACCTTAACGTGGTGGAGGGGTTTGAGTGCTCGAGTGATCCCAGGAGCTATGCTGTCTGGGGCTTCGGCTCCTGGTAGGGTCTCCCATGGCAGACAGGTCCTGGGTGACGAGCCAGACAAAGAGCGGTTCATAAACCCCTTCATGAGAAAGCACATCACAGACCCAGTTGCGTCGCCCGGATTGGCGTTACCGGGGCCTCACCCTGGAGCCAGGCCTGGGGTTGGGGCTCGCAGGCGAGCGCCTGGTGGCCGGGGCTCCTCCCACGGGCCCCGGTCGGGTAAAACCCGAACGATCAACGTGGGATCACTCCCCAGTGGGCCCACCACCTGCAGGAGAGCTCAGAAGGGGCCGGTGCGATGTGGTTTGGGTGGCAGTCGAGGGCGAGTGCCTCGGCAGCCTAAACCCCGGTCATGGAACTTGGCTTTTGGGACATGGAACGTCACCTCTTTGGGAGGGAAGGAGCCTGAGCTTGTGCAAGAGGTTGAGAGGTACCGGCTAGATATAGTTGGGCTCACCTCTACGCACAGTCTGGGCTCTGAAACTCAGTCTCTCGAGAGGGGTTGGACTCTCTACCATTCTGGAGTTGCACATGGTGAGAGGCGGCGGGCTGGGGTGGGCTTACTTGTGAGCCCCCAGCTTAGCCGCCAAGTGTTGGAGTTCACCCCGGTGGATGAGAGAGTTGCGTCCCTCCGCCTTCGGGTGGGGGACAGGTCTCTGACTGTGGTTTCGGCTTATGGGCCGAACAGCAGTTCAGAGTACCCAGCTTTCTTGGTGTCTCTCGGAGGGGTACTGGAAAGTGCCCCAACGGGGGACTCCATTGTCCTCCTGGGTGACTTCAATGCCCACGTGGGCAATGACAGTAGCACCTGGAGGGGGGTGATTGGTAGGAACGGCTTCCCTGATCTGAACCCGAGCGGTGTTTTGTTGTTGGACTTCTGTGCTCATCATAGTTTGTCCATAACAAACACCATGTTTGAGCACAAGGGTGTCCATCAATACACGTGGCATCAGGACACCCTCGGCAGGAGATCAATGATCGACTTTGTAGTCGTTTCAGGAGACCTTCGGCCGTGTGTCTTGGACACTCGGGTAAAGAGAGGGGCAGAGCTGTCCACTGATCACTACCTGGTGGTGAGTTGGATTCGATGGCGGGGAAGGAGGCCGGAAAGACTCGGCAGACCCAAACGTAGTGTGAGGGTCTGCTGGGAACTTCTGGCTGAGCCCTCCGCCAGGGAAGTCTTTAACTCCCACATCCGGGAGAACTTCAAACAGGTACCAAGGGAGGCTGGTAACATTGAGTCTGAATGGACCATGTTCTCCACCTCCATTGTCTCTGCTGCTGTTCGGAGCTGTGGTCGCAAGGTCTCTGGTGCCTGTCGTGGCGGCAACCCCCGAACCCGTTGGTGGACACCGGAAGTAAGGGATGCCGTCAAGCTGAAGAAGGAGTCCTATCAGGTCTGGCTGACTTGTGGGACTCCAGAGGCAGCTGACAGGTATCGGCAGTCTAAGCGAGCTGCGGCTCAGGCTGTAGTAGAGGCAAAAACTCGGTCCTGGGAGGAGTTCGGTGAGGCCATGGAGAAGGACTATCGGTTGGCCTCGAAGAGGTTCTGGCAAACCGTCCGGCGCCTCAGAAAGGGGAAGCAGCTTTCTGCAGGCACCATTTTCAGTGCAGGTGGGGAGCTGCTGACTTCGACTGGGGACATTGTCGGGCGGTGGAAGGAATACTTTGAGGATCTCCTCAATCCTGCTGACACGCCTTCTCTTGAGGAAGCAGAGGCTGAGAGCCCTGGGGTGGGGCTGTCCATTACCCAAGCTGAAGTCACAGAGGTAGTTAACAAGCTCCTCTGTGGCAAGGCACCGGGAGTGGATGAGGTCCGCCCTGAGTACCTCAAGTCTCTGGATGCTGTGGGAGTGTCTTGGTTAACGCGTCTCTGCAGCATCGCGTGGCAGTCAGGAACAGTACCACTGGACTGGCAGACAGGGGTGGTGGTTCCCCTTTTCAAGAAGGGGGACCGGAGGGTGTGTTCCAACTACCGGGGAATCACACTCCTCAGCCTCCCTGGGAAAGTCTATGCCAGGGTACTGGAGAGGAGAGTCCGGCCGATAGTCGAACCTCAGATCCAAGAACAACAATGCGGTTTCCGCCCTGGTCGTGGAACTGTGGATCAGCTCTACACCCTGTCCAGGGTGCTGGAGGGTTCGTGGGAGTTCGCTCATCCTGTCCACATGTGTTTTGTGGATTTGGAGAAGGCGTTCGACCGTGTGCCCCGTGGTGTCCTGTGGAGGGTACTTTGGGAGTATGGGGTCCGGGGAGCCTTACTCAGGGCTGTCCGGTCTCTGTATGACCAGAGCAGGAGCATGGTCCGCATAGCTGGCAGTAAGTCAGACCTGTTCCCAGTGCATGTTGGACTCCGGCAGGGCTGCCCTTTGTCACCGGTTCTTTTCATAGTTTTTATGGACAGAATTTCTAGGTGCAGCCAATGTCCGGAGGGGGTCTGGTTCGGGAACCACAGGATTTCCTCTCTGCTCTTTGCAGATGATGTTGTCCTGTTGGCTTCATCGAGCCAGGACCTCCAGTATGCATTGGAACGGTTTGCAGCCAAGTGTGAAGCGGCTGGGATGAGGGTCAGCACCGCTAAGTCTGAGGCCATGGTTCTCGACCGGAGAAAGGTAGTTTGCCCTCTCTGGGTGGGTGGAGTGCTCCTTCCCCAAGTGGAGGAGTTTAAGTATCTTGGGGTCTTGTTCACGAGTGAGGGAAGATCGGAGCGGGAGATCGACAGGCGGATTGGTGCTGCGTCCACCGTTATGCGGTCGCTGTACCGGTCCGTCGTGGTGAAGAGAGAGCTAAGCCAGAAAGCAAGGCTCTCAATTTACCGGTCGATCTACGCCCCAATACTCACCTATGGTCATGAGCTCTGGGTCATGACCGAAAGAACGAGGTCCCGGATCCAGGCGGCTGAAATGAGCTTCCTCCGTAGGGTGGCTGGGCGCTCACTTAGAGATAGGGTGAGAAGCTCGGTTACCCGGGAGGAGCTCGGAGTAGAGCCGCTTCTCCTCCAAATCGAGAGGAGCCAGTTGAGGTGGCTCGGGCATTTAGTTCGGATGCCCCCTGGACGCCTCCCTAGGGAGGTGTTCCAGGCATGTCCCACTGGGAGGAGGCCCCGGGGAAGACCCAGGACACGCTGGAGAGACTACGTCTCTCGGCTGGCCTGGGAACGACTCGGGGTCCCCCCAGAGGAGCTGGAGGAAGTGGCTGGGGAGCGGGAAGTCTGGGCATCTTTACTTAGACTGCTGCCCCCGCGACCCGGTCCCGGATAAGCGGAAGAAAATGGATGGATGGATGGATGGATGGATTTACCTTTAACCAGAAATAACCGTTCATATCATATTTGATACACACATTTCTGAGGCCTCTTTCTCATTAGCATGATCCAAACTTTCCTTACAAACCTGCTCTATGGAACTTGGTCAGAATCCGAATTGCTTCCCTACCCCTCAGACTACTCCCTACTGCTCCAATTGTTGGGGCATTTGAAGCTGTAGTGGTGTCCGAAGGTAATTGATTTTTTTTTTTAAGGAAGAACTGTTGTAACTTAGGACTGGCTGCCCCTCCGCCGGTAGAGTGCTTGTGGTGCAAAGGGGAAACGCATGTCTTCAGGTGGGAAATCTACATTTCAATGTATGCATTGAGTAATTGTTTTTGCATGACTTCTTAAAGTTATAAAACTGATATTAGGCATTTTCCATGTGATGGCAGCTATGCGCTAATTATGGACATTTTTTCATCAAGTGGTAGTGACGCCCGAATTTGAAGACACTATTTTTTCCATATCTCTCAGGGATAGGAAGGGGATGTAGGATTAGGGAAACAGTTTTTGCCCTGTAGTTTATCATCAATCCACTAGGGGCAGTAGAAGGGTTTTGGTGGGAAAAGCTTTGGTAATTTTCAAAACTTTATCATGGGAATAACTCAATTTCTGTTATTCATTTTTTCAACAACTACTTGCCGTATTGAAAGAATGCAAACTTTGTTGATTATTAGTTTATTTATATATATATATATATATATATATATATATATACATATAATTCAGTTACACCATGTTAAAAATGGGCGGATCAAATTTGAGACGAAAGACAATGTGTTTTTTCGTGCCAATATTTTTTTTTATCTTAAAAGAACATTGTTAGGAGCAAAAACTTAACAAATCACCCAACATATCATCGATATTATCTACTTTTTCTCATAGAAAAAAATGATATCTAAAATTTTATAAGGATTTTGTCAAAGAGTTCAAAAACATCTTAAATCTAAGAAAATGTGAACTCTGTCGATTCTTTAATGTGGTGGGCTTTACAGTGTTATGCTACCTTAAAACCACCCTCGGTAACACGCATTTAAGCGATCCCTTTCAATGAAAAGTCTACTTCAACGCAAGTATTTGCGCGTTTCGGGATTCTGCGTTTAAAACTCTAGTGTTTGTGCATTACTACGCCAGTTTTTAAGTCTGTTTTTCGGCTCAACATACAAAATTCTGGAGCAAGACTCACGAGATTTGCACGGCTTTGACATTATGCACCCATCCTCTTCCAACTGTGACTACATGTGCTTGTATCGGGTAAACTTTGGATAAACATTTTTTTTGTTGTGGTTATTGTGCTTCAGTCAGACAGGCTTCAACCCAAACTCAACCTGAAAGGGTTGAACAAAAATTGAATATTCCAAAAAAGCTTGACAGCAGACACTGATGGTCATTTTGGTTCGCTACAATCTAAAATGTTGATGTGAGATATGACAATGTAGAGAAACTAGCATATAGCAAATTTTTTTCAAATGGACAGTCCGGTACTAGCAACACCCAGACACAATGAAGGAATTGTATCCCATAATAGCAAACCCAAAGTGAGCAGCAGAGCCTCCAGACTGTTGCTGGCAGTGTTGAAATCACAAGCTTGTCTGTTGAAGCCCACTGGCTCCTTCCCCAGGAGAAACCACTTGCAAAATATCTTTGCGCTTTTCAGCAGGAAGAGTTCTACTGTGACGGCTATCAGACTGTCACACAATGAGCTTTCATGGTATTTGTAGGACTAGTCTTGGTGTGTATTGATTTGAATCCAATGGCAAAACATCATTCATTTCAGCCTGTATCATCTGACTGAACTGTCACTGCAGAATGTTCTAAACCTGTTAGGATTTCCACACAGACAGAATAAACGAACAGCTCTGTTCTGCCATCATCCTGTTGCTCTCTTCATCTGTTTGTCTGTTGGTCTGCCTCCACGGTTTCTGCTCCAAAGCAGCCTTTTAATGCAAGCTGACAACCAATTTGAAGAAATAGTCAGCATTTTGATTTCTGATTTGGTTTTTGCAATGCTGCCACTGATGTGTCTGAGAAATGGTCATGATAGATGAGCAGGGCCAAAAGAAAGGTGCCTGAAGCCCTCCTTACATCAAGTTGGTTTTGCCCAAGAGGTCGAACTTTAACCTCTAGACTGAAGTTCATTCAAAAGTTAAAAAAACTGGAGTTCCCCAAAAACTTATAGGAGGATTGTCCAACAAACAAATAATCTAGAGGGTTCAGTGGTCTTATCTTTAAAATGAAGACCATAATGAAGGTTTGGTATAAAAAAAGAATTTCACAGAGAGGGAATTTTAATGTGGATGATTGTATTTCATGTTGGACTTCATTTTTACCAAAAGGAGGAGGTCAATGCCTAATCTTTTCCTCCACCCTGACAGTTTTCCAATGGCTGTCCGGTTAAGAACCGCTCTGTACCATCTCCTTTAAGACAGGTAACTGGAATCAAGTCAGTGGACGAGGTAACCACTAGTTGGCTGTTATGCAAATGCAAAAACACGTCTTGATTTAATGCAATGTTCAAGACAGTTTAAGGTTTTACCTCATAACCTGTACTAATCTCTACATGTCATCTGTTGTGTATTACCATCAAAGTAAAATTTTAAGAAAATTCTGTTTATCAACTGCTTTACAGACCCACTTCAATGAAAATTGTACAATTCTACAAATGACAAGCTCCCTGCTCTGCTCCATCCATTTGCAGACAAATAGATCCATGTATGTTTTCGTTTTCATCGTCTGAGCTGACATCTCGCTCAAAGCTGTGCGGCTGGATAGCTCTGACATATTTTTTGCCATTTTTGTTGAACCACTTATACTAGGTTGGGGGGTGGGAAGGGCTTTAAGGTAGTGGGAAAGTGTAAACAAAGGGATCATGGGAAATTAGTGGAAGCTTGCTTCCGTGCAAACAAACTCGCCCACAACTCAGAGGCAAATTTCGAATGAACTCCTGCCGCTCTGAAGAAACCATGTCCCAGAAAACATTTTTTTGGGGATGTTGATTAAAACCAACATAATCATAATAAAAGACCACTGAAAACGCTTTTAAAATAGATAAAAAATTATTGGAGTGGTACTTTAACCATATGTATTTCCCAATTTTCCTCCAGCAGCCCATTGCTGCAGTACACCAGGGTACCAGGCAGAGTGTAGCACGTGCAAAACATTATAAGGCACCTCAGATCACCAACATGGAGGTCTGTGAAAGGGAAATCATAAAGATGGTATTCCTAATCCATCTGCATTTAGCTTTTATTGTTCTATTTCAACTGAATACATTTGGTTACACTTTTGGAGTGATGAATAAGCTGAAATTTAAAAAAAAAAAAAAAGTCAACCATTTGGATATGATGCAAGTTTTTCTACATTACCAAAAAAAAGGAAGAAAGCTTGAAGGAAGTGTAGAAATATAGACAACAGAAGGAATTTCTTAGGGTTTGTGTTTAAGCAAAGGCTTCAGAAATATTTCACTGAATGTTGTAATGCTACCACACATCCCATCATTAAGGACACACTAACGGATGGAACTATTTGTTCACTAAAAGATCTTCACTACACCTACACAGCTATGAACATTTACCACTTCCTGTGCTACTCCACTGTCTCTTGTGCATCATGTTTTCCATTCATAAATTTCAGAATTAAATTGCAGAACAACATGAAGCACATCTATATCACATCAGCTTACAGACGCTTGGTAAAACACCATCATTTTGATGCAAACTTGCTGCAGTGATGCAGAAGATTGGTTGCAGTGTCTTGGAGAAATTCTTCAGCCCAAATAAAAAAAAAAAAACACACACAACTCATGCTGATCTACTCAATCCGACATTATTTTTTATGAATGGCTGACTAGACGAGCCATGAGAGAGAGCTGCAGCGAGAAAGCCCAGAGGCTGTGGGTTCTTCAAAGTCAGTAATGATGTGCAGATAAGCAGGCGTGTGTGACAGTGTGCGTGGATCAGATTTGTGCTTCAACAAAACCAGAAATGAAAGGAATGAAACAGTTGTGAGCCCAAACCCAGACCCAATACTCTGCACACTTTAACTCTGCAAAGCAGTGGAGTCTGTGAAGGGAGATTCACACGCGTGTGAGGGGGAGGATGACACTGGGGCAACTGAAGAGGAGTCAAAACTCAGATGAAGAGCTGATGCTGCAGATCAGCATGTGATTATTTCTGGGGCCTAAACCTGAGAGATGCATCCATTATTTCCTCAGGGGTTGTGGTGGGCGTCCATGGATGCTTGAATTAGAATACCAGTGAATACTTCGAAAGGGATTTTATTAAAAGTTGTGCTCATGAAGTAGTGATTAACAGCCATGAACTGAGCTGTTTGAGGCAGAACCTCAAACAGCTAAAAAGAAAATTGGATTATTAAACAATTCTGAAAAAGGAGTCATTTTGATTTGCATGGTTTTGTTTCTTAGCAGATCCAGTGAGCGTTGAATTATTTATTTGCTCCATTCATGTCTCCACTCGTCTTTTTTTTTCACTAGAGTGCAAAGCTGCAAGAGCAATCACAAAGAAAAACACAAATTATGACGGAGAGGCAGAACTGAAGGATAGACAACACTCTGAGAATGTGCTTTTGTACTTTTATCTCTTTAATCCTTTTACTTCTGATCATAAATAACTTAAATGTTCCTCAAAGCAGCCCTTAAGTTTAAAGATCCAAAAGTAATTATTTAAAGTTGGAAAGTCAGATGAGATGTTTCAGGCAAAGAAAAAACCCTTAATTTGATCAATTAAAAGTGTTTCACGCACAGATAAGGCCAGTCAGTAGTGGTTCAGAAATACAATCTAAATATAGGTTTCTTGATCTTTCCAGAAGAACTTCTGTTAGTGGCCCCAATCTATATGAAGAGAATAGTATCACCCCGATTTGGGCGTGCACAATTCCTGATTTGTAACTCATACAATACATTTTGTGCACAATTACAAAAAATTACAGAATTTAAAAAATACAATTTACACATGCACAACTTAAAATTACAACAGCCTGAAACTAACTACACGCACAAATCCTTCAAAATAACCCAGAAATCGCTTATGCCCACTAATTAATACTAAAAAAGACTAAATACGCTTTTTTAAAAACACTTTAAAACCTTTAAGAATAAAAATATTTCCCAGAACTGCTTCCTCTCTGCAGCCCCTCTCCTGACGGCGCCTCCGACACACGCCTTTTTTTCTGAGCGCTGGTTACCAGTCCTGGGGGGGCAGGTGCCGCTGCATTCTTCTAAACAGCCACAGTTCTGCCCCAGAGAGCCGGGCGTAGAGCTGACTCTGCACTTTTATTAAACTATTTTTTTTTTATTAATACAATGGGATTTCCTTGATTTCTTTTTTTTATTCTGTCTCTCACAGTTAAAATTTTCCTTTGATTTGTCATCTCTTTAATTGGGAACAACTTGAAGAATCTGGATTTTTTTTCACCTCTCTGTATAACCCAAACACCTTACGTGGACTCCATTTCTTTCTTACACTCCGTTTTCAGCGACAGTTTCCTGACATCTAGTTTACGATTTTATAACTTTTATGCTACGTTTACACCAGGCTCTGAAACGTGCGTTTGAGCAACCACTTCCAATGAAACGTCTTTGAAAACACACATATATGTGCATTTCGGGCTCAAAATTCCCATGTTCACGCGTAGCTACGCAGGTTTTGCTGCAGGTGAAAAACGTGCAACAATAGAGCGCGCATGAAAAGTTAAACCAGTTGAACTTTGACCAATCAGGAACTCAGATTTGGTAGTGACGTATAGTAAGCACCCTGTTCAAAACATGGAAGTACCAACTGTTTGAAAAGGATGACACCAAGGCCTTCGTGTATCGCACAGAGCTATGAAAGAAAAACCTGGAGCAAGATTTGCACCGCTCCAACATTTAGCACAAAGCCTTTTCCAGCTGTGAGCGCATGCACTAGTATTGGGTAGCAACAGACTTGTGAACACCATATACTACAAGCTCATTCAAAAACCCCGGTTTAACGTGTTTTTCAATACGCCACACATGCCCAGTGTGTACGTAGCATAAGATGTATCCCTGCTGACCAGACTGACTCCTAAAGCTTCAGTCACCTGTGCGGGGGGGTTGACCCTTTCTGGTGCTTCTGGTTTTTGGAGGGTTGTGTCTGCATCTTAAGTGGAGGGCAGGTGTGACATACAGTTCCCTTGAAAATGAAACATTCAATTCCACGATACTTGTGGTAGTGTCGTGTGAAGTATTTGTGAGGCTAATGGAAGTTGCACGCAGTTATAACATACTCACCGTTACTTCATAAGTACTTCCATTAGTCGTGCTCTTACGCTTTACTCCAGTCATGGGTAAAGCATTTGTCACAACTCCCCTCACAGGTACATCTGATTTTTTACATTTGACTGTGTCTGAATGTTAAGTATGAATGTAAGCATTTACATTCATCCTTATAGCTTTAAAAGATTACAGTATTATCTCCTGAAAAAGTAAAATGAGCAAACTCCATCCGGTTCCAGAAGACATTTACATGGTCCTGATAATACTAAGATATTTTACAACAACATCTAAGCAGCTTGAAGTTATTAAAACCAACTTTCAGTAAATAGTAACCTTTATCAAAATAAAACACTAACAAGAATGGATATTTGAAATGAAAGCTGGTCAGACATGCGTGCCGTCAACATGAATTGACCACATCCCTCACTCTGTGCCAGCCACGTACAGTATGTGATGTTCCTCCACACAAGAAGGAGAGTTTCTACACTTCCGTTCAAACCTTTTGTTTTATTTCCTTCTAATCTGAAGCGTCTTTGAACTCTTTGCGGTCTAATGCAACATGCGCGCTCCTCTCTTTCAAACCTCAGATTTTTGACGGCTTTTTTAACTGAAAACTCACAGTTTGCAATGAGTTAAAAGAGCACTGGAAATGGGGGGGGGAGATGACGGAAAACCCTAACTGTCGATTAAAACTTTTATTTTGGAGTATCAGAAGAGACGTTATTTCTGCTGTTTTTGGAAATGAACTGTGTGCCTTAAAACAATCACATCTATTTACAAGGCTTTAAATCTCTTTGAGATTGAGGAGGAAAAGGGGAGTGAATATATGTTATTTTCCATCACAGAACACAATACTCAGTTGGATTACAGACGGTTAAGCTCAGGGGTCTTTAACCTGAGGCTCCAGAGCCACATATCCATCCTTTGTGGCTTTTTGGCTATGAAGAAAAATGCTAACAATTAAATAAATCCCAGACTTGTAGTTTTTGTTAATTTATCAATTAAGTTTCATCATTTTATGTTTAGACTTTAGACATGTCCAGTGACAAATAAGGAAACTGAAAAGAACTCCTGCCGCTCTGCAGAAACTATGTCCTAGAAAACGACACAGGATTTTATTATTTTGGCTAAAAACTGCATCGTCATTGATAAAAGACAACTGGGAACGATTTAAAAAGAGTCCATGAGATAATCGGAGTGGATATTTAAAGAAATCTAAATATTGTAGAATGTAAAAAAAATAATCCCAAATGTGTTTGATCTTTTGGTCTGGTTGTGAAATGACTAGATGAGCTGAGCTAAAAACCAAACAGCTGGTTGGGAGGAAAGTTTTTTCAGCTTGAAAAAATGCCCTCAGTTGTTGGTAAAAGTGATGAAGAAGCCAAACAAAAGAAAACTAAGGCCCTGGTTTTGATCAGCTGAGCCTCTCTTCCCCTTGTCCTGTAATCTAGCAAGTGCTCTTCATCTCCCTTTGCTGCAACCAAGGCTGATGCATCTTTATTACAATAGATCAGCTTCAATCGATTTGTCTTTAGAAGCTTCATAGGAAAAAAAAAGAGGATATTGATTTTCTGCTGGGCGAGTGTGAATATTTGGACGTCAAGGGGAGGTGTCTGGTAAAACTTGCAATCGAGACACAGACAACAGTTTGTGCGACCTGGGTGGAGTTTTGCCCAGAGGTGGTCACTGCTCCGTCGTCCATCTGTTACAGTGACAGAAATGAAAATATGGAGCAATCCTATTTGGCCCGCTTCCTTTGCACCTTAAGATTGAAGATTTATGAGGCAAAGAAGAAGAAGAGAGACTTTCACAGAGTCTTTGTGACCTGGATGTTAAAAGAGTTTGAATAAAAGCTGCCTCCGTCCTCAAATTCACTGGGAGGGGACTTCAAGCAACAGCTAAACAAGAAATCAGCACCCAATTATTCTAAAATTATGTCAAATATCGTTTGGTAGCTTCATTTTGAAAATAAATACCGTCAGATTTGGACTTTTAGTTAATTTTTTGAATATTTAGCTCTTCAATAATACGTGTGAGGTGTTCATAATAATATGTGACATGAAAAGATTAGCATATCAAATATTAAAGCTCTAAATTAGAAGTTAAAACATTGAAGGAAAATGTTTAAAAAGGCAGATGTGCATTTTTCTCCAACTCCCATCCATTTTTCTAAACCTGCTTTGTTCTCGTTTGGGGTCACGTTGTTGTTCTGAGACTTCTGAGCTTGTCCATCACAGGACCACACAGATAAACAGTCACACAGGTCAGCCTGTTTTACATCACAATCTTTTTCAAAAGGCATGTTTTCCTGATTCTCTACAAATTGAATAAATAAAACATTTAGAAATGCCCTTTGAAGCCAAATATTCCAATGTATGTCCTCCCCATCAGAAATTGATGCAATATGTTAAAAGACCATGTTAAACTTTTGGAGTCCACAGTTTCCTTTTTCATAAGATTTTAATTTGTCACATTTTTGTTCATACTTTGTTTGTTGATTATATTTGAGTTTATTAAACAGATCATGTTTTTTTTTTACCATCAAGCCATTCTCCAGTGTTTGAGTCTTTAAGAACCATTTCTATAAAGACCACTATCATAAAAGGACTTCATTTAAATGGAAAAATCTTGTGTTGTTTTGTTACTTTCACTCGATCCTACTTCTTTTCATGCATTAAAAAACTCCACAATGTGAAAGTTTCTTTGTTATCAATCCTCCAATTATTCAAACCTTTATTTTTACAGCACCCAAACCTCCTTGTAATAAAGCATAAAGGTTAGTTTATCTTATTTCTTCCTTTTTTTGTACTAAAAGGGTAATTACATGTTCAGATAAAATAAAGACAAAGAAACAAAAAGCATAATTACACAATTATTCTTTAAAACCCTTTCAATACCTTTGTGCTGGAAATGTCCCTTCTGCTGTTCAGTGTGTGTTTGAGTCTGTAACAAAACCTATTGAAGCAAACACTCACTAAACACAATTCCTACCTTCGGTCGCAGCGTCAAAGTTATTTAAAAAAATTAAAGGTAAGCCACATGACTTTAAATATATATATGTGTGTTTATTTGTTTTTATTTTAAATGGCTGAATTCCTCCACACAGAATTGAAACTGAAAATAATGTAAAAGGTAATGAAAATAAAACAGCTCAAACCAGATTTAAAAATGAGCAGAAAAGCAGGTCTCTTTCAGAGGATGAAAACTGCTCAAGTTGTCCTCTTTTCAAACTACTTTGAAAAGAGGACTGTTACTAATGACTATTAAATACTTTAACATTTCCACATTCTAAATGTTAGAGTAAGTTAGAGTCTAATCTAACAATTAGTGACATTTTGATGATAAACTTTGTTTCATTGTTTTTGTCTTTGACATACTGTAGCAAATATCAAAAATATAAAATAAAAACATTCATTTTTATTTCATTTGTTTTTCTTCAGTTAAAAACCATTGATGTAAAAACCTCTGTTTTCTTAGTGACCTTTGACCTTATCTGCAATGTTCCATAATAAGAGGAATTTGCTTACAGATTTTTTTTAAACAAAAGAAAGTAAATAAAATTATTTGTAATTTAAAACATGTAATTTTTTTCAATAATCAGTTGAGGCTGCTCAACAAATGGATCATATTCGGGATCACCTTTTTCAGGAGGCTGCCACGACATTTTCAAAGCTTTTTGTCTTTTTTACTTTTCAGTCCTTGAATCTGAATCTGATTACAAACAAATCTTTCCAAAATGTCCACTAAAGTACATTTTTCACAGTGTTTTTTTTTTCAATAATTTTCATGACTGGCGAACACCCACTCTTTTTGTATAATTTTTCTGAAAGAACTTCCCTCCTTTCTAAAACCATTAATAATTCGCTGTTTTGTTTAAATATGTAAATGCCAGCCTTTTTTTTTATTCCCATATTTTATTCAAATAAAACCAAAATATTCTGTTTTTCATATAATAGATAGTTGTAAAGCCACAAAAGTTCGTCTTGGTGAAAAGAGCCCACCCTAGTGGGATGTCTATTGTAAACAGACATCTACAGCAGATGTCTACTGGACATCTCTAACAACTCCGTTTGTTACTTTATTACATGTCTACCAATAGTAAAACCTTCTAAAAATCCCAGACAAATAGAACTGTGTTTTCTTTCCACACCACAGTTCACCTTTCACTCAGAAAGATATTTTTTGCTTTTTTAAAATCTTTTTTTTAATTAATGGTATTATGAATGAATGAATGAATGAATGAGACTTTATTCATATAGCACTTTACAACTCCATTGGGGTCCCAAAGAGCTTCACAATAAAAGAAAGACAAAAGAAGTTTGAAACTAGACCAATTAGAGAAGAAAAAAGTTCTGTTACCCTCACAAGAAAAAGTCTGGGGACAAGGTGAGCAAAGAACGGCCCGGGGGCCATATGCTCAACCTACTTATATGTTAAACCCACCAAACTGGAATAAATTATTTTGATAATCTTATTTAGTTTTATTTTCTCTATAACTCTTGTAGATTGTCTTGTAGATGGCGCACTAAAAATAAATTGATCATTGTTTAGCTGTGCTGAATGGGGGGAATTTACATTGTTTGTACTAAAGCAGAAACAAATGTGGTCACTCCAAAGGTACAAGGACTGTAAAAAAGGCTAATCTATTCATGTAACGTGAGTAAATGAAATACTTCCCTTCCCTTCTCTCTACTTGAAAACTTGAAGGCCATATTTTAATCTCACTGGTTTCTTGGAGGGCTGCACGGTGGCGCAGTGGTTAGCGCTCCTGCCTCACAGCAAGAAGGTTCCCGGTTGAAGTCCTGGCTGGTGGACCTTTCTGTGTGGAGTTTGCATGTTCTCCCCGTGCATGCGTGGGTTTTCTCCGGGTACTCCGGCTTCCTCCCACCGTCCAGAAAACATGCTTCATAGGTTAATTGGTCACTGTAAATTGTCCGTAGGTGTGCATGTGAGTGTGCATGGGTGTGTGTTTGTGGCCCCTGCGACAGACTGGCGACCAGTCCAGGGGTGTCCCCTGCCTTCGCCCATGAGCAGCCGGGTTAGGCTCCGGCAACCCCGTGACCCCGAAAGGGATAAAGCGGATTGGAAAATGAATGAATGAATGAATGACTGAATGAATGGTTTCTTGGAGCATTTCATTGCTGCACAATCCTGCAGATCAGGGTGAACACGACTCACTTTCAGCTCTAATATCACTCATCCGAAAGATCACGGCAAAAGGTCAAAGCACACCAGCAAAGGGAAATTGATGAGCCTTTCCACATGTTTGCATCACCTCCAAACCTTTTCATTTCTCTCAGCACAGCAGATCTGATTCAAAGTCATGTGACCGCTGAAAATGATGAGCCTGTAACAGCTTTCTACAACACCGCATGCTTGATGTCTGATGTTTGGGTAAATCGCTCTAAAGCTGAGAAGCTGAACGTAAAACTCCCTCGCTGCTGATCCTCACCAGTAAGTGTCTTTCCAGGCAAAATTCAAATTGATGTAAAAGTTTCTTGCTTTGTCTGTCCAATCCCCTCATCCTTCCACCCATTTGTCCTCTCCATCATGCTGTCTTTCATTGCTGGGGCTCAGCGATTGTTCTTGTTATCAGCGAAGAGCGCGCGGGGGGTTTGTTGTCAGCGCGTCAGACGATGAGAAGGTGAAAAATGAGACAGGCAGCAGCAATTTATCAGCACTCCAACAGCCACTCCATGGCAGTGCTCTGGCAGAGGAAAAGCTTTTCTGTGTGAGGCCAGGCATGATGAAAAGGATGCGGATTCTCCTCCTCTGCATAGAAGCGGCGGGAGGAGGAAGAAGAGGAAAAGGAGGAGGAGGACAGGGGATTTTCCCACCACATCAATGCTTTCTCTGTCAGACAGTTCCATCAAATCCTCACTCCACCACCATTTGATATTAGGAAACCATTTTTTAAAAAATCTTTCGCAAATAAGTTTAGTCCCTGTCGCCATGGAAACTGTGAAATGTCAATCTCTCACATCACAAATATTAATTTCCAACCTTTTTATGATTACTTTAGCCATTTATATCTATTTCCTTACCTGACTCTCCTTTTCCAAAGCCCTAACATCAACCCGCTGATTAAACACACAGACTGGCTCTGTACAGTGTCAGGTGATCTACATGCCTGTTAGTGCCTCAGGCTGAATGTGCAGGTCTGTCCACCGGGAGGAAAATCTACATTAAGGCAGCCTTGAGGCAAATAAAATAAGAGAGATTTTAAAAATGCAAACACTGCAAAGGTGGACACCTAAACTGCTTCAACTTGTAAAAATAAAAAGCTTCAGTTGGATCTGTAGATTAAAATCAATTACATTTTAAACAAAAAAGCAAAAGTGCCAGAACTGACATCTGACTACCAGCCCCAAAAACACAAGAAAAGTCAGAAAAAGAGAAGAAACTAAAGAGAATAAAGAAAAGACAAGGCTAAGTGGCTCAATACGGCTGAAGAAAAAAGAGGCTTTAGACACAACTGCCTTAACGGGTGGATACGAGCTGTCTGCAGGTGAAAAATGGGCAAACCTGTACGTGGCACGCAGGTGATCCTATACTGAGATGATCAGAAAAATGTCCTTTTGATGAAACTTTGAGTTCTGTTGCCCTAAAGAACAGAAATCCTCAACCTGAATGATTTCTAATATTCAGATAAAACTGAAGTAGCACATAATTCACATTCTTATGAGATATTTGAGGGTTTTTCTACTAATAGTTGGGAGTCATTCCTATTAATACTCAATTTTCTTAATAACCTGTTGGCTTCTAACTTTAGCTATTTTTAAAACAAAATGCTAAAGAGTTTAGCTTGAATTAGATTAAACTTGTACTTTCTCAGTGATGCACACTTAAAAGACATCAGTTGTCAGCTGGTTCTAAATTAGTAAATGGAATTAGATTACAGCCTCAGCAGCAACACAGAGAAGATGTCATCTCTCCCATCATTTAGCGTACGAACGCGAGCAGAAGAAAAAGGCTTTTGAATACTATTGTGAAAATTTATATTCAAAGCCTCCAGCCAAAGACAAAGATGAGATGAAAATAATTATAGTTACATTGGATTTACCCGCCATGGAGATGGGTATTTAATCTATTACATCCCTAAGACAGAATGAAATGAAGCATAAAAAAGGACTAAAGTCAAACAAATCACCAGGCAGCCATGGATCTCTGAGCAAATGGTATAAAATATTTATGGAGGATTTATCGGCCCTGGAATTTAACCCTTGATGTAGGAAAGTAGCTAAACGTGCAGAATTTTCATAATATTAGCAGGCTTGTAGACATGGTCAAGATGATCTGCTGCAGTTCAAACTGAGCATCAGAATGGGAAAGATATCCAAGATCTATCATGACCGATTACCTGGTTCAGGTGTGTCCAGCCAATTAAAAAACACTGGAGCGTGGTATGTTGGAAAACATGCAGGAATACGGCCCTCGAGGCCTGGAGTTGTCCATTCCTGTTATGAATCCATCCTGCCTGTTGACTGTAGAAGAGAACTCAACAGAGTGTGCCCTCCCCCCAAACAGGAAGTACCTGCTGCCTCTAAGAAGCCAAAATCCTATTTAGAAATAAGCAGCAATTACTCATTCATTCTATTTGTCAGAAAACCAATTCTTGCTCTGATATATTTTTCTTCACATTTTCTTGCATCCTTATTTGCTTTTTCATATTTTTTCTTTATCGCCAATTTTTTAAGTTCTAAATTGACCAATCAGATGCCTCTGATGCCTCAGTCGGACATGAGCAAAGATATGTCCTGCTCTCTAAACACCAAAATGAAACAGGTCTTTAAAAGTCAACAAGACAGTTTTGTTCCCCGATCTGCGCATTTTAAGGCTCAAAAAGTGGACTAGGAGAGTTCCTGGATGATAAAATGTTCATATTTACCTAAAAAACTCTAAATACACCCAACAAATAAAGATAACATCAAGCTTATTGATGGTGGAAAGTCTTTTTAGATATTAAAAAAGGCATATATAATGGGTTCAAAAATTAATGAGCACATTAATGAACGAATGATCAGGTTAACTGAGGACTAATATATTACCACCTGAGAAAATTAGAATATGACAAAGATGTTACAAAGAGAATCCAGTCCAAACCATTAGGGCTCAATTAAATCCCACATTTAAAAACAATACAGCATAATTAGCCATGCCTAATTTATCATTTTTAATAAACGCTATCAAGCAGTTTCTGAAACACTGACTCTTTTCACAGTTTAAGGTCATTTGGGTTTAAGTTAATGTTTTGTTTAACCTTTACACACACGGCACTGAAAGCTGATTTTTTTCTCACTTTCTTGTGGAGATGATTTAAAACCTTTCCGATGTTTTATGCAGGGGAGGTGATCAGTCAGAGCTGTGACTGAAGTTATCACACTGGGATTTTTTTTTTTATTCTCTTTTGCTTTTTGCCAGGTTTCTGCAGCATCTGCATTAAAGATGCAACTTTCTTACATGGCGACCCAAATAGTAAGCCAAAAAAAAAAAAAAAAAAAAAGTCAAAATAAAGCAAGAACTGGTAAAAATGGCAGTTATAATCATTTAATTACCACCACAGCTCAGTCCATCTAATCAGTAATGAACTGTCAAGCCAAAACCATGTCAGTGTGACAACACATTATTAAGAGATGGTCCCAGCTGAGTTCATCAAACAAACTTTTAAGCAAATCCCTCCCTTACATTTAGGTGACATTAAGGAAATACTCCCGAAAAGGTTAGCAGTTTGTAAATCAGCGTGAAGTTGATTGAACAACTTTTATATGTTTTATTAAGCTTCGGTGTGTTTGAGCAGCCGCCTTATCAGATGTTCTCTGGACCTTCTTTCGAGTCCAAGTATTGACTGTATATGAGAAGTGAACCAAGCGAGTGTGATGTCACCAGCAGAAAACGGCTTACGTACGATTGTAATGGAAAAAACGTCAATTCAGTTGCCCATTTTTTGTAATAAAGGTGCTGCCATGTTGGAGCCAGATTTCATCAGTAATTAGTGATTGGCCCGAGTTGGTCTGTTTCAACGTTTCTATGGCAACCAGTCTCACCAATCAGGAGCGAGCTTGTTGGAAGTTCCCAAGCTGTTTATTTCTCTGTTGAAGTCTTTGGGATTTTGGCCTCGTGAAGCCAGAAGGTACTTCCTTTTTGGAACAACAGGGAGGAGGAGTCACTCAGTCCAGTTGTTTTATACAGTCAATGGGTCCAACTCTAGAGTTTTAAGGTCTGCCAACAAAAATCTACTTGATGTGTCCAGGTCACAACAGAAAAACTGGGTGGCCGTTTACAATGGCTCTTAATACTTAGTAGTTGGTGGCATTTGGTTCCATTTTTGGTGTGAGAGGCAGTTTTTTTCTCAATTTGCTCAGTTTATAAAAATGTCTCTTTCTTTTTAATGTAAGGCACTTGTGCAGTGAAACAAAGATGACGCGCATGGATGAGCATCGAACCTCCATCCTCATAAACCCAAAGAGATTCAATATCCTTTGGTTGTTTTGTTCACGTAAAAGTATTTTCTTTAGTTTCACTTTATATTCAAACTTTCTGATGATTGATTTCTGTCAGAATAACTACAAAGGCGATGTCCGTTCCTGGTAAACCCTCTGTGTTGCAATAGCTGCTTAAACATCCTTATAAATGCATTACTTTAATGTGATAAATATTTTTAACCCTGTCATTGATGAAATGTTTTTTAATCTACTTTGAACTGTTCAAACATAAAAATGATTATTTTTTCTGAATTCCAAAATGTTTGTTTAAAGGTCACATTTTTTCTTCACATCTTTCTTCTTTTTAGCAAGAGCAGCTGGACATTACGGATCAGCGATATCCCATAGTCCCTACCTTTTCTGGTTTCTCAATGTGTTTTGTTTTTTAACCTTTCATTTTGATATCTGGAAATTAATTTTGTTTCTGAAACTTTTTTTTTAAATTGTGTTTTGGTTTCTTGAATTTTGTTTGATTTCTAAAATGTAATGCTGCTGTTTACTTTTTTTGTTTTGCTTTGTTAGTTGTTGTGACCTTTAAAACCTCTTTGTGTCGAGTGATTTGTTGATTTGCACTTCAGAGCCACAGTGACAAAGATTTAAAAGATTATTAGTAAAAGATAAACAGCCGCTGGGTCAGTGCGGGTATAAAAGTTAAACCCAGAAGTCAGCAGCAAATAACTATCCTCAGAAGCGAGAAGCTTTTATCTTCTTCCCCTGACTCTCTTTGTTTTCTGTCTTCCAGCCATCGATTTTTTTTCCACGTTTCCAGCCCTCCTCCACCCCCTCTGCAGCCATATTTCTTCTCTGTTGGGATCTCCCCTCCTGCTTCTCCGATCTTTCATGGTTCTCTCCTTCCTCCGACAGAGGCAGAAATTCTACTTGTCTCCTTCTGCCACCCAGGGATCGAACCTCAGTCTGCAGCCAAGCCCTCGGCCGGCCCACAATATTTACGGCTCTGCGTCTAGCCAGACGTTTGTGAAGTGACAGCTGATCTCCAGTCGTCTCGTTTTACCTTCACAGGGCCCCTAAATCAGAACTACAGTGTGCTTCCCAAACCGATGTGGAAAATGAGCATGCGTTTGAAATATGTTTGTTGGTCATTAACTAACGGTGCATTTGAGGGATAAACAAACTTGTTTGGACGTAAATCTCCGTGGTTCTGGTGTGAAAGAAGATTGATCCCACCGATAAAACAACCGTAACATGTGAGGCTACATATCCCTAAAAAAACCATCAGACTGAAGTGAACTAGCACCACTGTTTGGCTCCCGAAAGCATTTACAGTGTAGTTGCATCATGCAGCCTTTCTCACACACAGACACACTAGAACATCAGTTGCAACAGAACCGCAATAAAGGTACTGCTGTGTCAATGGGAGACACCTTAGGCATCAAATCTTTGCTTTGACGTGTGCAGAAGGCAGGCGGTTTAACCGACAACTCTGGTGTGAAGGAAAGAGCTGCTTCTGAACACCAGAAAAAGAATATCTGAAACATTTCTTGATCAAATGACTAAGCTACCGGATCGTCGATAACCGGTGCTGTCCGTCAACTGGAACAAAACCAACAAATTAAAAGCATTTAAAGAAGGGTACCTTTGCTTGGAGTAATTTTCACAAAAAAAGCTTTTTATTTGGAAATACGACAGTTTTTGTGAAGCATTTATGAGTAAAAAACACAAATGTGTTTATGACTACTGTTTAAAGACATGCAGCTGGAAGATGAAATGAAATGCAGCTGAATATTTCCCAACAGCTTTTCTAAGGTGCAATCCATTTGATCAAAAGATCCTGCAGCCTGTTGAGGTGTTTTCCACAGGGCTGCTGAGTCAGCACAGAGCCGCTCTCTCTGTCTGCGTCTCTTCTGTAAAGAGGCTGATCAAAGCACGGAGCACGCTCGGAGGATTCACCGCGTCAGGGAGCTTCCGAGCGGATGCACATGAACATCTCATTCCATTAGAGGGTGAGGTATATGCACACATTCCTGCGTGTCCGTGCTCTGCTAAGAAAACCCGTGAACTCTTTGGAGCCTCTCACCGCAAAGCTTTGATTCTGCGCACGTCTGTGAACGCTGGAGTTCGGAGGCCGAGAGTGAATGCTGATTAGGTTTTCGAATCTTCTGACGGCGCTAATGGTCTGCGGCTTTCATCTCTAATGAGGTAGGTATGGTCAAATGGAGCAGCCCAGTCTGTTATATCACATAAGAATCATGGGATCAAAGGTTTTCTCTGCTCACCATTTGCTCATTTTTAGTGAATCTTGACTTGAGCTGTCCTTAGATAACCTCTGCCCCATCCAGATCCTTCCACAAAGACAGAGATCCCATCAAAACTCATAAACTGTCAAATCTACCCCTGCAAGAAGGAGTTCTTTCCGGTCACAGAGACTGAACAGCTTCAAGCAAAGCTCCTGAACTCTTGCTCTGAGGCGGCCCTACCCAACAACAAGGGCTAAAACAAAACTACAGACAGAAATATGGCAGCAAAGGTTCAGTTTCAGGTTTGTGAACTGTATCTTACTTCTAAGACAAGTAATTATCCAGAAAACTCCTGGAAGTTTAAAGTTTTGTTTTGGTTTAATCTCCCGATTTCATTTCATCTTCAATAAACGTTTCCTGGCGTTTTCAGCAAATTATCCCAGAATGATCAGAGTCTCTGTCAACAGGCTGATCATCACTCGGGATTTAAGGGCCTTCCTTGATGAATCAGTTGCTGGGTTTTCTAAGCCCTTTTTTAAGACTGCAAATCCCTCCAGCACCAGAGGATTTGTACATGAAAGTCAAATAATTGTTGCATGAACTGTGTGTGTGTTTGTGAGGATTCATGTGTGAGTTGTTTGCCACTTACCTAACTCTGCGGTTCATGTATCTGCAGCTGGGAAGTGTTTGCGCAGGTATTCTCTGGAGAGACAGTCTGCCTGTGGAGAAGAAATGAGAAAATGAGAAGGAGTGGAAGAAGACAGGAGGAAGAAAGAAAGAAAAATCACAGAGATATTCCACATTTTCAAGCTTGATGTCGCCTAAATGAAAATACAGAATATAGGCAGACGGATAGACGGACGGATGGATGGACGGATAGAACAAGGAGGGGAATTGGGGGTCCCTCCATGCTGACAGTCTACAACTCGCGAAGTGAATTTCTAATGAACACATTGGTGATTGGAGCACTTGGAACAGTAACCCCTAAACTGGAGGAGTGGCTACAGCTGATCCCTGGAAAATCCTCAGATATCTCAGTCCAGAAAAGTGCAGTATTTTATTTATTTTTATTTTCCAATCAATGTATGACTAATCATCCAAAGTTTGATTCATCTACGTGTAAATACATATTTATTTAAAGTAATGTTGTTTCTTAAAGCAGTCAGACTGAAAGTCTCGACAGAAAAAGAGTAAACAGAGTAGAATCAATGATGTCTCCTGATCTCGCTTCTCTGCAAACTGGGAAAGCAGTGAACATCTTTGTCTGTCTGCAGGAGTTTTTTGAGCATAAATCCCCTCACAACACTCACAAAAAGTGTTGGTCCAGTGGCCCGGGCAGCTTTTATCCTTTAGCCCGCTCTGAGACCCTAAAGCCCAACAGCTCCACACATGCTCCACTCAGGATTCCTTTTTCAAAGTCCATTCAAGAGTGCTTTTTTATACTTTTCCTTCACTGTATACTTTCTTATTTTAGAAAAAAATCCAAACAATTCCTTGAGTTTTATTTCCTCTTCCCTCTTACGTTCACTCCGGTGTTCCTCGCTCTGTCTGTCCACAGTTCAGATGCTACAGCGACACAATCTCAAACAGCCTCAGGGCCCAGAGGTGAGCCGGGATTTTTCAATTTGCCACATCCTGCATTAAAAAAAAGTTCTCAACTGGTGTCTTGATGAGAAAAAACAACAGTGGGCTGAACTCAATGGAACTAAATTTGAATGGATTTGACATTCATTCTTGTTTACTTGTTTGTTTGTACACATATTTAATTTACACTTGATTATCTTGTAAGGAATACAAGGAAACTGGAAAACTTCACCTGATACACTGTTCAGTAGCAGGTATTTATGTCTGAGTCCCACTGGTGGAATTTTTTGGCTAAAGATGTCTTGGATTTATTTTAGGTCAGTGAATCGGATCGTTTAAATAGAACCAAAATCAACTAAATTGTGATATGAATCGAATCACCGTTCAAATGGATCGTTTTACTCCTATTTGTCTATTTAGCAATTTTTAAAAAGTCCAGATTTGGTGATGTTGTATTCTGCCTCTGGCCTCAAACTCTTTCTATGATCAACACAAAGCTGTTTACAAACTATCCTGACCTCCAGAGATCCTCTTTGCACACATCTAGAAACTGTCAGTGATGCTTTTTCATCTGCAGGTCCTGAAAAACATCCCGTGAAAGACCCAAGTGGATTCCTTTCTGACTTAAGGCCAGCCAGTTGTCGGAAAAACTGCTTAAATCTTTCAGTAGCCCATTTTTAAAATACATAGACCGTTTTAGATTGTACAAACCATCTGGCCAACGTTACTGGTTGCTCTATGCATCAAGAATCTGTATTTGTAATAAATCCATCAGTTATCAGGACATTCTGCAGCTTTTTTTTGTCTGAAACACGTCCAGAGATGACAAATTTACATCCAACCTTCAACAAATCCTGAAATCCAACTCCCCATTTCAAATGCTTAAAACCCAAAACTCAGGACTAACAGACGAATCAAAGCGAGCATTGTAAAGTTATCCGTTTGCCCCATGCTTCACTCTGCAGCGCAACTTTAGAGCAAAACAGAAAAGAGCTACATTACCGCTGCAGCTCATAAAACAGACATGAACAAAGTGAGCTTACAACATTTATGTAAATGTATTTTTTTACGGTGTGTCTCAATAATTTCCCATGTGTGTGTGTGTGCACGAGTCCCAGCATTGTGTTTCGGCAGAGGTGACACCTATCAAAAACACAACAGCTTTGCAGACTTGAATTATTTAGCGACAGGAGCCGGCGCAGTGGGCGATGGAGGTGCAGATAGATGGGTGGACGGATGAGAGCAGACAAAAAAATAAAATAAAATCAGAACTGTGAAGAACATAACGGAGAACAAGGAGGTGAGAGAAAGGTGAAAAAGTGTTGAATCATTAAAAGCAAGCTGTAAAAAAAAAAAAGACATAAAATGTGGTTTGGTGGGGGTGACGGGAAAGGCGAACGTGCAGGGAGAAAGCGATTGTTCCAGCCTGCATGGGGGGGGCGAGATAAATCTGCAGACTGCAACAAAGAAAAAAAAACAATAATAAAACCAGAAACCGTCTTATGCACAAATATTCTCAGCTTCAATAACTGCACACAAAATGTGCATCAGCAATATCCCTCCTTCTCCTCAATCTCTTTTTGCTACGCCCCCCCCCCACTCATCACTCACACTGAAATTGCATCTGTTTTTTGCAATCTGGGAGCACCATTGTAAAGCTTTTACATTTTCTACCACAATCTGTGAGGGAGGAAGAGCCTACAGACAGACAAACATGATCAGTCTGTCCACCAGCGTCCTCCCAAACCTGAACAGCTCAAAGGTCCATCGCAGGTTCAAAAAGCAACAACCTGCAGGGGCTTTCTTTGGGCTCAAATCAGGATCAGATTTAAGTGATGAAAAAACAGATTAAAATTTAGAAAAAAAGCTTGCTTTTTTTTCCTAGGTGTGCATGTGTGTGTATGTGTGGGAGTGATTGTGTGCCCTGACTGGTGACCAGTCCAGGGAGTAAAAGCCTTCATCCAACAACATCCGGCAACCCTGTGACCTAGAACGGGATTTAGCGGGTCATCCATCCATCCACAGGATTTTGCAGGATGGATATGGAAAGATGAAGTGTAAATAACGAAAACGACTTTAAACTTGAAAATACTCTTTGTAAGTTTGAAAAACGTTGCCCCCACGTCCAGCATTCAAAACGTCTGAATGACGTCTGTATGGGTGTGCACTTCCAACAAGCTCACTCCTAACTGGCCAGAGTGGTTTGCCATCCAAACATTGACTCAGACCAACTCAGACCAATCACTGCTCACTGGCGATTTCCGGAATCCAACATGGCAAACAAATCTCTCAAATTTCTGTCCAGGAGACATGGCATGGAGGAGAGTGACTGACAAGGTCAACAGCCAATCAAGACACAAACACAGTACGCTGAAAATAAAAAAAAAAAAGCATGCAAAGTTGGGCTGAAAAACCCCCCAAAAATTCTCATTTATAATGTCTGTTTTTCAAATTCATAGTCCTAAATGATCCAGATTTGACCCCATAACTTTCACACAATCAGTTTTTCTTTCTTGTGCTTGTCAATAGTTGACACTCTTAGCGCAGATCAGCAAACAATATGGATACAATGTGGTCACATGACCCATTGATCTTCAGCTCCTTGGTTTGAAAGTGAATATCATCAAATTCAAGCCTTTCTGAAAACAGAGAAGGACAGACTAAACAGTCCTGATAGTCCATACAACACTTCCAGTAAAGCAGTTGTAGAGCTGTGGATTTAACATGTCCAAATGATCACTCATAAACTGGACTTTTCCCCCAATTACTTTCATTGAGCTTCAACCTGGAAGTTAAAGTTTCTGTAAACTTGACTGAGTTGGCAGGACATGGGCACAACAAGAGCACGGTCATTCAACGTGTTTGGTGCCTTCTTTCTGTTCCATGTTCTCCACTAAGTTTATTTGTGTGATTCCATCTTAAAGTTTTATTAGTTTCCCAAAATCAGAACAAATGAGGAACCAGCTCAGTGGCGTTGTGGTAGATTGTTCCCCCTGTGAGAGCAAATCCAGGCCAAGTGATACCAAAGACTATACAATGGGACCCAGTGCCTCCCTGCTTGACACTCAGCTTTAGGTCTACCACTCTGAATCTACCAAAGCAAGTCCAGCACTGAAAGGAACAAACCCCAATTCGCAAAGTTTCCTGAGCAAGCGATCAAAAATCTGATAAGAGATGCAAAAAGTCCTTTTTATGTTCACACAATTTCTCATTATACAAAGATTTTGTGATTCAGTCCAGTTGAATCTTAATTTCACCAAGAAAATAAATAAAGTGTGTTACAAACACAATTACAGTGATGAGGCACCATGGCAAGAAGCAGAAACACCAACACGCCCTCGTTTGGAAAAAGATTTCCTTCCTAATTTAAGTTGCTCTGGAAAACGTCCTAAACTCGAATGTTCAGCAGAAAATCTTAAACACATCCTACATCCAGGACTCTATCATCCAGTGAAGAAGGATTCCAGCTCAGATGATGCTTTAATAGGACAGTTTACAGTCAGAATGAACTCCCAGCACTGCTTTAGAAGTCCAAATCAGCCCGAAAAAAATTAGAAGAACCGCAAACTAATCATTATTACAGTACATCCTGACTTTACTGAAACATAATATAAGTAACATAATTAGTAATTTCCAGCGGATTGAAGCACTCAGAGGCTGAGGAGAAGTCTAGAAAAAGGCTCTCATCCAGACCTTCAAGTCCCATTATCAGAAGATGTTTTCCCATCAAAGCACGGATGGGGGGGGGCAGGACTGTAATGGATTTGAACAAGGAAGTAATGAGCAATAGTCAAATGTGGTTATCTGCAGCGTACGGGATACACAAAGACCGGATTCCACATGGAGTCATTGATGTTTTTGTCTCTAACAATAAAAGGTTCTAAAGCTAAAGATTTCTCAAAGGTTTGAAACAAGCCAACTTCAAAAATGAATCATTTTTATATTGTGATTTTAGAAACACTTTCCTCCTTTTGATCATTTGCACACAAAGCCTCACCAGACCTGACAAAAATCTCTGAAATTGACTTTTTTTATTATAAATCCTAACTAAATTGTCTGGCTTATAACTAATAGCTTTAACCTGCTATCCTTTACAAAATATATAACATTTTTGTGTACCAATTTTCCACTTAGCCAGGCTGCTGCCAGCTAATTACTGGAGAAAGAAGTGATCTGACAGCAACCACTAAGTTTGTCAAGGAGCATTAGCTTGGAGAAAATTGGGTTTCTCTTTGACTGCATTAGACTTCTTGCAGACTGCGGAGCTGGGGGAGACAGTGTGTAGTTAGTGCGCTTTGTGCACACATGTTTTGTGTTTGTGACAGCACGTCACAACAAAGAGGTTACAGAAGTAAGGTCGCATTTTTTGAAATAAAACTTCTGCAGACTGATTTAAAAAAGCAACGTTAGTTTGGTAAAAAATTAAAAATACCCACTGATTGCTTTCTATGAAGAGTTTTGCTAATTTATGACTACATTTGTTTATTCATTTAAAAAGATTAAAGGTAATGAAAGAGAAAAGCAAATGAGCAAGAAAAAAAATCAGAAAAGGACTGCAGAGTAATCAAATCATCACAGCTTTGGTGAAACTAAACACCAAATATGAAATCAGAAAGTTTGAAAAGGTGGGAAAGGAAGTTTTTTAAATCAATTACCTGGTTTCTTCCCAATCCTTTTCAAGTAATTAATCAAACCCTTTTTGACAATCATTATATTTAATGGATTTTAAGTGTGCGTATAGTTTGTATACAGTAAGTGCAAACATGTCTATTTGTGATTAGGAGTAATTATAAGGCCAAAAAGACAGCATTATTTTCTTTCTTATTTTTAGGAATTACTATCTTAATTGGATTTGATAAAACTGTGTGTTTTTGTCTTTTTATTGTCTGATGTTTTATTTTATTGTCACACACATACACAGGAAATCATTGAGACGTATCATTTTATTGCTGAAAATTGCGTGAAATGAACCAAAAAACACATAAAGGCATAAAAAAACATATATGCTGGAGCTCTCTAACATGTTTACTCACAGACCTGCTGTTTTTGATCGAAAGGTTTTTTGTGATAAACAATACATGACTTGCTTTTATGTTTTTGTGTTAGAAAAGAAGATCTTGAACTAAACAGTATTACTGTAGATGAATTATGAAGGTCATCGTGGGTGCAGCTGCACTTGAGTGCAAGAGATGGCTTTTACTTTCTGCACCCCCAGGAAATGTCAATGTATTATTAATAACATTAAAGTGATTTTTTTAAAAACATTTTTGACATGATTTATTTTTCTATGTGCACTTTGTGGGTTCAAATTTCGTTTTTGCAGGTTTTTAAGTAAAATCGGATAGTTGACCGTCACAACTTATTTGATCGAACATTTATAATTGACTAGAAATATGAAGCTTTTTAAATGAACCATCCATCCATCCATCTTCAGAGCCCACTTCATCCACTCGGGGTTAGGGAGTTGCTGCTGGCACATCCAGACCGGGTCACCGGTCTGTTGCGGGGCCACACTCTCATATGCACACCTTGGGCAATTTAGAGTCACAAACTGACCTCTGAAGCATGTTTTTGGACTCTGGAAGAAAACTGGAGAACCCGCGGAAAACCAATGAACGCATGAACGAGGAGAACATGTAAAAACTCCACACAAAAAGGGCCCAGTCAGGATTGACAAATGGTTTGTTAACTCCTCCAGCAGTTCTAAACATACTTGCCGATTTAACCGCAGCAGTTATCTACTGTTCTGAAAGGCACTGCTTTAGCAAACAGAGTTAAAACATGGATGTTCAAACCAGAGTTCTTCTGCAACTTCATCCGCCAACGTTCTATTTGTTTTCTAGTGCAGATTTTGGCAGAATTTAGCTCCTTTACATTTGTTCTAAGTCTTGGTGACTTCTTAGGAAAGAGGTGTTAAGCCTTAGTCACATGAACCCAAGGAGGGGGATGTCTTGCAGTTCCCTCGATGGTCCTATTTGCACCTCAAGAGACGGCATGAAAATGGAACGTACCATTGTCGTGCATGTGGTAAGTGTATCATTAAGTATTTGAAAGGATATTGTAAGTTACACGCACTTAGATACAGGGGATATTGTACAGTGGCCCTAAGACACATTATACACGTCATTCTTAAGGTGCAAGTACTGCCTCCTTATTGACCGTGCCCAAATGCGCATGCATGCACCCATGTACGTGACCATAGGATGTCCACACAAAGTGCTCTGATAGTCTAATTCTTCATTTCAAACAATCAGGCTGCACAAAAGGAGCAGGCGCTTGATTTGAACAGCACTAACAGGCTCCTTGCTCAGGATTTGAAAATCCGTACGGCGTGCCTGCGTCTCACCTACTTCTTTCTTACTTAATAATAATCATCATAATAATAATAATAAATCAATTTTATTTAAATCCTCTCTCCTGACACTTACGGACACCGTACATAACAGTAAAAAGAAGAATAAATAAACATAAATGAAGAACGCAATAAAGTAAAATAATCAGCCAGCAAAAGAATAGACAAAGAATCAAAGTGAGAAAGCAGATTTAAACAGGTGAGCTTGGAGTCTGGATTTGAACACGGATGAGGAGTCGATATTCCAAAGGTCGGGCGGGAGATAGTTCCAGAGTTGGGGAGCCAAACGGCTGATGGCTCAGCTCCCTATGGAGATTAGACAAGCAGGGGGTACAGAGAGCTGGAGAGAAGAGCAGGACCAGAGATAACAAGAAAGGGAGCAGATTTGGAGGAGGCCAGCTCTGGACCAGTTGTAGATTGTTGAAGGTTTTGTTTGGGAGATCGAGAAGGAGTAAATTACAAGTCAAGGCCAGTGATTCGTCCTTACGTAATGCTTAAAGTCCCACTCCTTCTATAGTTTTCTTTGGTAAAATCGTTCTTTTAATTTTGATTATACAGTTTTCAGCCAAAATCAAAAAATCTGTGTCGTTTTTCAAGGCTTATTTTCTGCAGCGCAGCAGGAGCTTATTAGAAATTCGATGTTGTGTTGTGGGTGGGACTATTGGTGCAGAACTGTTGGTGCAAAGGTTAGCTGCACTAATTTCCCAACATTCCTTTGTTTACACTCTACCCCACTAGATAATAGCACCTCACAAGCCTAAGCTAACATTAGGATAGCAAAAAAAAAAAAGCTGTGAGCAATATCAAAGGTATCTAGCCACACAATTTTGAGCCAGACAAGGAAAATAAAGATGTTAACGGATCAATCTGTCTGCAAGTAGATGCTTCAGAATTGTAGTGGCAAAGGGAGACTTTGGCCCGCCCATGGCAGTTTCTGCATCACAAACCTGAGCTTTTTCATACTGCTGGTTCTCATTTGTTCCTCATCTTTTGGGATTTGAATAAAGAAATAATCTTTTTTTATAGAAAAATGCTACAAGAACATGTCAAAAACACTAAAAACACATGTTCTTGTAGAATTTTTCTCATAATGGAGGATATATATATATATATATAAAATTGCATTTCTGAGTATTTCTTTATTCAAATTAGCCAAAAAAGAAAAAGCTTGTACCGATGATGTTGCAATATTGGCAAGCCTTGGGAAGCTTCCTGTTCTGCTCCATTCTGATACATCTACTTACCATTACATCCATGTACGTCTTTGTTTTCCTCTTCTGAGCTGGTATCTAGCTCAAAACTGTATGACTGGATACCTCCAATATTTCTTTTTTGTAGCACCGGTAATGTTATGTTGGGGTTGAAAGGAGCTGTAAGATAGCAGGAGAGCGTGTTAACAGAAGGATGATGGGAAATGAGGACGTTCTCACTACACACCTACAGTTCCGTCCACATCTCAGAGGTGCATTTCTAATGAGCTCCTGCTGCCTTATAACCTATAATCGAGCAGGATTTTGGCTAAAAACAGCATAATCCTAATTAAGAGACCACTGAGATCGCTTTTACAGTAGATCAATAGATGACTGGAGTGGGACTTGCAGCATGCTATTAGAAAAAAACATGCACGAACATTATCGCTTCACAGGTTCACTGAATGGTCTACGACCTGGATTTTTCTCTGTGTCCCGTACAGGCTTGCTCATTTTCTGCCCGCAGACCCGTAAGGGCAGTTGGGACTGACGCTTTATCCTTGTGGACCACAAATACATTTGTGTTGTTACATTGTGTTTTCTGTGTGCAAAGTCCAGCGTCTGCAATAAAACATAAAGCAAGAACCAAAGACATTTGAAAATGTAAAATGTGGTTTTAGACTTCACAAAAACTTGCAAGAACATTAAAACAACAGTGTTTTCATACGTTTTTTTTGTCTGAGTTTGTTTATACTGCAGAATGACTTTGCTCCAGCTGAGAAATTAGAAAAAAAATCCTTTTTAATATGTTTTTGTATTTGAATCAACAGTAAAGACTCCTGGTTGAGCGGCTGCCCCCTGCTCTGCTGTCATGGTGACTGCAGAGGACGAGCTGAGGCAGATCTGTGTTTGTCTTTTACTTCAATCGCATGTTGAAGTGTGAGAGACCTAGGCAGTGTGAGAATTTAATGGAGTGATGGAGCACAGGCAAGAAGGGGTGTGAATTGGCTGGCAGTGTGTGTGTGTGTGTGTGTTGTAGCCGTTCCAGTAGGATATTCTGCTGCAGTGCATTCACATATCAGCCCTCACTGCAGAACCCATCCATGATGTCATCTCTCTCTTTTAACTTTCTCCTTCCAAATCCCCCCACGCCATGGAGGGTGGGGTTTGTTTCATTTGAAGGTGAGAGGATTTTATCCGACAGCGGCAAAGACGGATGGAGACGAGAGGAAAAAGAAGAAAAGGAAAATAAGGCTGTTAATGGTTGATCTGCTGCTGCTCCTCGTGTTCTCCGTCTATACAGTGACTTTGAACTGTTCTCCGCTTGAAGGAGACCGAGAGAAATTATTGATATCAGATCAGTTCTGTAAAAACCTTGAGAATACATAAACCGATTTCTTTTATTTTCATATGAATAAAGCACAAAAAAAACCTACAATTCTTTAAGGCGGTAAGAAGCTCTACACTCCCATAAACATCCTTATGGGTCTTTCACCTGAGATAAATTATGCTTTAAAAAAAATGATTAAATTACAACATTTAAAATTTATTACATGGAAATTATTCAGTTAATATTTAAGGAGGATTTTTATTTGACATCAACTGCAAAAAATAAAAAAAATCTTGGGTTTGGAAATAGTAGAACCGGATAAAAGTATTTAATAAGAAGAAAAATACATATTTTTCATCATTCAATGAAAAAACTGATGTCTTCAATTCAAACTTTAACAGTTATTACCCATCATATTTGTTTACAGGACTAGTTTCCCTTTTTCTGTAAAGAGCAATAAATAATAGCTCTCAACTCGAAGATTTCTTTACATTTTTTTATAGTAAAATCTCAAATATTAGACACTAGTTGAACAAAGTTACCCCTACTTAAGCCCAGGGCAAACTGAAGCAGTAGAAATGAAGGAATCCATAGAAACCTCTGTAACATTAGACTGCTTTACTGCTGTAGATCAAACAGTTATTACGTCCTGAAAACCTCCACTTGTCTCTCAGACCCAATCCCCACTAAGCTCTTTAAAAAAACCTTCTCCCTAAATAATGAATCAATTTTAAATATAATAAATACCTCCTTAGAAACAGGTTATGAGCCACAGTCTTTTAAATATGCAGTTGTTAAACCTCTTCTGAAAAAGCCCAGTATACATCCTTGCATTCTGGTCAACTATAGACCAATATCAAATCTCCCCTTTATTTCAAAAATCCTGGAAAGGGTTGTAGTTAAACAGCTCTACCGCCACCTACAGGACAATAGCCACTTTGAAGATTTTCAGTCAAGGTTCAGACCACAACATAGCACTGAAACTGCATTAGAGTCACCGATGACTTGTTATTGGCCTAAGAAAAAGGACTAATCTCTATTCTAGTTCTGTTGGACCTCAGCACTGTAAGAAAAAAAAAAAACAAACTCCCAACAGCTGATTTAAAAATAAAGCAGTTCATTTTTAACAAATGTGACCATGTAGTTCATTTCTTTAGATCTGCAGTGATCTTTAAGGAAGTAGAAAGTTTGGTTTGATTTTGGGAATGGGACACGTAAAGAAATAAAGCTGTTTTTTGGCCTTTATTTCATCCAAAAAGTTTTGTTTACTGAACACTCTTAAAGTTAGCATCAACTGGTTCCTGACTTACAAGTCTTAAAAATATATGTTAGTGTTTGTGAGGCAAAAAAGTTAAACGTTTATAACTTTTATAAAATAATAAATTATAAAAGTTGTCACTGGATAGAGTAAAGAAATTATGAAAACCAAAAAAGCTTATGAATTTCAGCAGATTTCGACCGTTTCTGTGCAGTAACAGTTAAGTCAAAATTGTCACTATACTGCAACCCAAACATGCATTCAAACAAAGCAGCTTTTAACACTTAGACCACAGCATCTTATTCCAGAGATTAGAGCATGGGGATCAGAGGAGGAAGTTTAAATCCTTTTCATCTGATAGGTATCAGTTTGTTAATGTAAATGGACATAACTCTCATTACACTCGAGTTAGCTTCAAAGTATATACTATACTAGGTCCCAAATACCTGAGAGATGCTCTATCTGATCAGATGGTCTCCCTGGATGGCTTAAATATAGCCTCCAATTCCACAGTTAAAAACCTAGAGGTTTTATTTGACCAGGATTTATCATTTAAGGCTCACATATCACAGGCTTGTAAAACCACATTTTTTTCACTTAAGCAATATATCTATGATCAGAAATATGTTATCAAGAAGTGATGCTGAAAAACTCATCCATGCATTTGTTATGTCTAGGCTGGATTACAGTAACTCTTTGCTAGCAGCGTGTCCTAAAAGTTCTCTATAAGGTATCCAGCTTGTTCAAAATGCAGCAGCTAGATAGTTAGCAGGAACCAGCAGAAGAGAACACATTACTCCTGTGTTAGCTTCACTTCACTGGCTCCCAGTTGAATCTAGAATCAAGTTCAAAATCCTCCTGCTAACCTATAAGGCCTTGAATGGTCTGGTCCCATCCTATATTAAAGATTTCATAGTGCCTTATTAACCAAACAAAACACTTTGTTGATAAAATGCAGGACTGCTTGTGGTTCCTAGAATCTCTAAAAGCACAGTTAGAGGTAGAGCCTTTAGCCACCAAGCTCCTGTTTTATGGAATAAGCTCCCAGCTCATGTAAGAGAGGCTGACACAGTTTCTACATTCAAAGTTAGGCTTAAAACATTCCTCTTTGGACAGGCTTATTAGCTAGCTAGCAATCAGATAATATCTAACTTACTGTTGCCCTACCTCACCTATTGTAATGAAGTTTGAAGTAATTATGATTTTCATTTCATCCATTATAAATACTTCTCAGCGGAGCAAAGCAAAGGGAAGATGGTTTGATAAACCGGGCCATGGTGGCCTATTCCCTCTGCTTAGTGGGCTCACACGGGCTTTGATTAGATTAATAATATAGTTTTATTGACATTCTAAAACTGCAGATTTTCTATAATAATAATAATAATTATTATTACCATCCGCTATTTGTGCCATATTACATGCAACATACCATTAACATGTTTGAATTAAATTTCCATACCAGTTAGATGCTAGCAGGAAGTTAGCATCTGGGGAAAGTATGGTGCATTGGGGCTCTGTCCTCTATAACTTCTCTCCTCTATTATTTATCATTTATTTAGTTCATCCTGCCTCAGTTTGGTGCAGTGCAATTTTTATGTTGTCCATGTTTCCCACTCCAAGGGAGCGGGAGAGATTTCAGGTGGTGGTGTCTTTGGCTGTGGACATCACCTCTGGTTCATCTCGCACCCCCAGCTGCCCCACAGTTTCATTTGGATGAGCCCATCTGTTACACTATTCATACGACTAGTTGTTATTTAAACATATAGTTGTAGAGTTCGATAAGCTAATTCTTCTTTAACAGTTCTAGCACATCCCCTGTCCGTCCTGGGAGAGGATTCCTCCTTTATGTGAACATCTCTGAGGTTTCTTTTCTGCGATTGTTCATATTTTTATGACTGACTATATGTTCTTTGCATAAATACCGGTGTGAAGCCCATTGAGACGGCTATGGTGGTGATTTTGGGCTATAGAAATAAAACTGAATGGAACTGAACACCATTTTTTCAATCTGGTTTAAAAGGATTTAAAGCAAGTATTTTTGCATGACTGATAACTATTTGTATTTATCTCCGGAGTGGTCCAGACTGGCAGTGAGTAAAGTGAGGGTGAGAGATTCTGGTGTCACTGTGATGACTTGTTGCGCAGAAGGGCTTTAATGTCAGTAATCTGCCACAGCGCCATCATTCTGAAACTCACAAAGGAGACATTCTGCTTATGGAGTAATCAAAGCTGCAAATCTTTATTCAAGTGTGTAAATTGCCATAAAATGACTGACTAGCGTGGTTTACTGTGGTTTAAAGGCCCTCTTGTTAAATTAAAGAGGCACTTAGTTTGAATAGAAAAAGGTGTTTTGCATGTCAGGTTTGAAATGGACAAACACCTCTCGTTTGTTTGTCTTTTGACCGAAAAACACTTCATCTTTACTGATATATTATATTATATTATATTATATTATATTATATTATATTATATTATATTATATTATATTATATTATATTATATTATGAAATATTTAAAAAAGTGGGACAGTCCCACAGTCTATACAATAAGATCAAAAATGTTGTTCAACAGGGCTCTGTCCTTGGCCTCATATTTTTTGATTGGTTTATTTCAAGTTGATTTATTTTAAAGATGTTTTTGTTAGGTAACATATCATATAGGACAATACACCTTTTTATTGAAAAGGTGCACTTTACCAGATGAACAGTATGGTTTCCTCCTGGTTTTATTCGTCTAAACTTTGATAGTAGGACTAGGAATAGTCGATAATTGAGCTGAGTTTCACAAGTATACACTGGGTGTTAACATCACTTTGCCGGTTACTGAATATGTAGATTAAAAGTGGTTGTTCTCCATTTATCTACTGTATTAGGCAGATGTGAAGCCAAATGACTAAAATTAAAAAAGACCACTGGGAAAGCTTTTGCAATTGAAAAATATAAAGTTGGAGTGGGACATTGGAGGTTAAATAGATTGTAGGAACTTTTTTACAGGTCGTCAAACTGGATCGTTTTATTTTTGAGTAAACCATGATTGACCTGCTGTTGCAACAAATCCACCCATTGTAACAGTGACTTTTGTTTCAAAATGAGCTTCAAACAGGAAGTTAAAGTGTGTGTGTGTGTGTGTGTGTGTGTGTGTGTGTGTGTGTGTGTGTGTGTGTGTGTGTGAGCGTGCGTGCGTGTGTGTGTGTGTGGGCGTGTGTGTGTGTGCGTCTTTCATGTATTTAGTAAAATCACCATCTGAGAAGAAAATGAAAAAAATCATTGACCATTTTAACTTGAATGCTCCCATTTAAAAATATTTATATGTATTGTAAATTCATTCATTCATTCATTTCCCAATCCGCTTTATCCCCTTCGGGGTCACGGGGTTGCCTGGAGCCCAACCCGGCTACTCATGGGCGAAGGCAGGGTACACCCCTGGACTGGTCGCCAGTCTGTCGCAGGGGCCACAATCACACACCCATACACACTCACATTCACACCTAGGGACAATTTACAGTGACCAATTAACCTGTGAAGCATGTTTTTGGACGGTGGGAGGAAGCCGGAGTACCCGGAGAAAACCCACGCATGCACGGGGAGAACATGCAAACTCCACACAGAAAGGTCCCCCAGCCAGGACTTGAACCGGGAACCTTCTTGCTGTGAGGCAGGAGCGCCAACCACTGCGCCACCGTGCAGCCCTGTATTGTAAATATGTTTTGAAATTATGACAAAGAAAGGAAGCAATATTTCCCATAAACATAATCTTTTCCACCCTCACTACAAGCCCATATACAAAACAATGAACCAAAAGCTATATGCGTTTTTACAGTATTCACGAAAGAGTCCAAATGACAGAGTGAGTTTCTGAGGATCAGCAACAGAAAGAGGTTGACTGCTGCTCATGGGTTCAGTCAGTTACATCTGGTATAAACGTCAGCACCTGTCCCTGAGCCGCTTGGTTTGGACCGGGCCGGCTGGTGATTAGAGTGAGAGAGTTTTATAGTTAAAAAACTCAAAGACTTTGACAATAAAACCATTAAAAGTGTCTTTTTTTACATAGAGCATCACTAAGTGACTGGGAAACAGAAAAATAAGTATTGAAGATGATTCAAATGATAATGGAAAAACAAGTATTCAGCACACGGTCAATGAAGAATCATGGGAAAAATCCTCACTAATTATTAATACCCCAACTCTTTGCATTCACCTGTTGTGAGTATGTGAGTGTTTTGCTGTTTTGCAGATAGCCTCACATTTGACTCCTAAATAATGTGACTGCCCGGTGGCCAAGCCCATACCATCACACTACTAGCACCATGCTTGAGTTTTGGTCTGAAGGGTTTGTGCTGACGAGATGAAATGAACAATCGCCCCACAGTTCAAAGCTTTACGCCTCCCGACTTACAAAACCCTAATAGTATGTTTGAACTCATGATTACGTTCTAATCCAAACGACTGTGATCCTCCTAGAGGAGAGGAGCAGCTCACAATAATCACAAATGCATCTACTCTGATGTTCATCCCTGCGATACAAGCAGAAAAAGAGCAGAAAACATCAATGCGGACCAGAAACTGAATGAAAGAAAACCAGACAAAAAGACAGAAGAATGTCAGGAAATAAAAGGAGGGGGGAGCAGAGAGGAATCCAGACGTGATTGGACAGAGGAAGGTGTCCGTCCCCCTCTCCCCTTCACCCACACACTAAAGCTCACACTTTGATGGAATGAACACATGCACATATGAGTGACACTCTGCATGGCGAAAAACCGACTTTGAGCTGCGTTTCCTGTGCGGGCAGATGTGAGAACAGCAGAGGCACAGCACAGACTAGTGGCGGGAAGAAAAGAAAAAGCAGGAGATTTCATTGATATTTTCATTTTCATTCCAAGCTATGTGCAGATAGTGTCATTTATTGCAGAATCCCAGAAAAACATGATTCAACACAGTGGGGGCAGTGACTGGAGGAATTTGATATGAGAAAAGAACATCATGCCTAAATTTATTTCCAATTATGAAAAAACACATTCTCTTCAGTGTTTTTTTTTTATTTTCAAGGGGATGCTAAATTAATTAAAGTCTTAAATAAAATAGTACGTTCCTGGGTATGTGTTGAAAGTTTTAAATTATTATTAGTTTTATGGGGTTTTTTCAACACTACAGTACATGGCTTGATATTATAAAACAGAGTTTTTGAGTTATTACAACAAACAGAGGGGGCAATTGCAGCATTAAACAACAAAAACACAAATAAAATAAATATAGATCTGAGCAAAGCGAGGCAAACAACAAAAAGTGTTTTTCATATAACTACAGATACAAAAGGGAAGCTTCAGTCATATATTGTTTTTATAGCTGGATCCTTAAGGAGCTTCATGCTTAATGTCTTACAAGTAGTTTATTAAAACACTTTAATATCTTTATAAACAGTTTATTTAAACCCGTAAGTCATTTGTAAGACATTTACAAATGCTAATTAATGTATTAATAAATATCTTAATAACACCTTACTAATGCTTGCTAATTGTTTTTGTAGTTTATTAAGGGCGCTTATTATAGAGTTACCAACATGTTTTATTTAATAAGATTATTTTGAGATTGAAAAACGTTTTTTATCATTATTATTTGAGATTATTTTTCTTGCAAGACAGGAAATAAGACATTTTTTTCTTTAAAGAATGGTCTTTTACTTTCTTAAGATTCCGTTTTTGCAGTGCACAGAAAAGTGTCACCAAACGCTGAGTCTGCACACAGACTGTACCTGTCTGATGGGCTCGGGCACCCGGAAGAGGCAGCAGGCCTGGGTGAGGCGCACGGCAGTGTCCAGGCTGATCTTGTGGCCTACGGACACGTACACCGGCTTGGAGCTCTTATCGCAGCTCCGCAGAGCCTAAAAAACCAGACACAAACGTATCTTTTTACATCTCAGCAATGACTTTTAATCCACTGATACTTCTAAAGAGGATTTGGCTTTCAGCGGAGAGCACCCTGATGAAAAGTTTGGCTTGTGCGCCGCTGCCCTTGTTCCTCACCTTCCCCAGCACTTTGCCTGAGGCGGCGGTGAGTGGGAAGCTGTCTCCTCCTTTGTGTAAAGCAGCAATCTACAGAAGGCAAAGAAAGGGAAGTTCAAGTTAAACAAGTGATGCGCAACATCCCAGAACAAACAGCAGAAAAAACGTGACACACCATTAACCTGCTTTCATGAACACTTTCACTCAACATCAGGAGGAGAAAACAGGAAACAGCCTGACATTTTTGAAAGGACCAAAAGGGTTTTTTAGACCAGAAAAAGGTCAGCTTTTTTCTTTTCAGCTACTGACAAATTTATCAACAGCTTTAAATAAAAGAGAACTTCAACAGAAAACTCCAAACATTTCTAGTTCTTGTTTGTTTTTTTGACGATTCTGATAAGAAAACAATGTTTAGTTTTTCTTTTTTTCCTTTTTTATTTTTTGGATAAATGTTGCAAGGGGACAGAGGAAAACGTGAGGGGAGAGAGGACTTAAATCTATTGATAATTGCGTAAATTACATTTTATAGTGATGATAAGACTTAAAAACCTCACAGACGCTAAAACCATTAGATAAAGTGTCGTCTGGTTCAGAGTTTTAGAGGCATTTAGCGGGGATTCCAGCCCGCTGCTGCTTTTGAAACTGTGTTAAAGCAGCAAAGAGCAAACACAGCTGATCCTCCAGCCAGTACTGCGTACCCCCGCCGGATCTTTTACCCGTACACAGTACCGGACCGTACCGGATTACTTCCAGCCCAGGCCGTAGCCCATCTCTCAAATGTGTCTGAAAGGGGTGGTCATTCCACTCTTTCTGGATGTCTGCCGGTTCTTGAATCTGGTCCTTTTGACGATCTGCTGATGCCCAGGGTAGTCTCTTCTGCCGGTGCATCTTCTCCTGCCACATTTTGCCCTTCCTTCCACGGATCTGCTCGGACACAGCGCTCTGTGAACAGCCAACCTCCTTAGCTCAGAACTTTTGAGGGGATCGATGTTTGTCTTCTGGATATTTGTCAAGTCTGAATTGAACCCTACTGAAACTGAACCACTTTAATGATATCTGGTGAAGCTATGCAGGTGCTTTGAGTTTAGTATCATTAGTTAGTTGAAAACATTCATGTCCTAAAAAACTGGGCAGATTTCTCCTCAGTAAAGTTTGGATTGTGGAAGATTCATCTTCCTCAAACAAAAAGATAGATCTCCCAGAATCCCAACTTGACATGTGTTTGTTTTGACAGCAGCTGAAGTTTCACTCTCAAAGTCAGAGGCGGTGATGTGGGCCGCTGCCGACAGGTGCACTTTGGGTTACAGGCCAGGGCGATGACAGGAGTTTAGCCTCCATGATGGATGGGGTGTCTGCTCCGCTATGACTGATTACAGCAAGCAGCCGGTGGGGAGACGGGAGGAGCGTCGCTGAGGCTCCTCGTCCCAGCTGGGAGGAGGCCAGCAGAGGGAGAGGCCAGCTTGGCTGCTCTGATGAAGAGCAGGACTGACGCCAGAACAGCGAGTCAGAAACACAGAGCGAGTCATCAATAACACACTAGTTTCAATTACAGTCAGGCAACCGGTGAGAGGCAGCTACACGGTGCAGAGACGACCGAAAAACAGACAACATTGTTTCTTTTATTCTTTCAACACTTTTTATGCTAAACAAAAAAAAGATAATTAGATTGAGACAAATGTCTGCAGTTTTGAGACAACCAGCTTACAGACATGTCTTCATACAGCTGAGAATTCCTGTTTTCTTAAGTTTGTAACATTAGGCGTCTATAGTGAAGCACAGGAGCTACAGTCGAAGAATAACAATGAGAATTCAATTCTTTAGAAAGCTTCTTCTCTCTGGAGTTGCTTTTAAACAGTTGAATATGTCTGTTTAAGGTCAATAAAGTTACTCAAGAGAGTCATTATTGAGTGAATTGCTACAGACAGGAATGGATTTCTGTAGCGGTCAGAGCTGTGAGGTAGAAGATGAGGAAACTCAGATTTCTTACAGTTTTTTTGTGTAGTAGCTTCTGAAGGTCCCTTCCCATCCCCATCCCTTTGTTTTATAATAAAGTTTGTGAAATTATCACACAATGTGCTTATCTTTTTACAGAAAATTGTAACAGTTTCTTGAAGAAAACTATTAAAAGACCCACTCTGAAGAAAACTCTGTGTTTTTAACGGGATCTTGTAGCATTTTTCTCATTTATTAAGAAAATTAAGCTTAAAATTGCACTTCTGAGTATTTTTTTATTCAAATCATTGTGAACCAGAAGCAGATGAAAAAATGCTGTTGGAAAAAGGATGGAATTGCATCACAGAGACAGACGTAAGACCAAATCTGTGTGAGAAACTGCTAGAATTCACAGGAAACCTGACATCAAAATGAGAACAAACTGCAAAAACCAAATCTCACCAAGTACTTTTTATCCAATATCTAGTTTAAATCACTTACTAGTGTCGGTATAAGAAAGAACTAACTTTAGAGTAACTTTTCAGAAAGATGGAACAACTTAGATTCATAAATCTTGAATATCTTAAGTAATTTGATCTGAAAACATCTTATTTTAAGAAATATCTCAAATGAAACACGTTTTTACTGAGCCGCTAAAGGGAAATCGAAGTAAAAAAAAAACATGACATGTATTTTTCTTTATTTTGAATAATGAATAAGTGACAAACAATTTGGTGTAGCTTTGTGCAGAAAACTAAGTTTCATATTCAAAATATCAGCAGAAATTTGACTTTTAATGTTGAATTGTTTTGTTTAAAAAAAAAAGTTTCATTTGACTTGGATGAATTTTATATTAAACTGTGTAATTCTACTCATTAAGATGATTATGGTTTATAAATCAGAATAGTTGTACTGTTGTAGTGCTTCAAATAGGATAATTTAGAAGATAAATTATATTAAAAAAAACTACATTACATTTTTTTACCACTAACTCCTATTGTAAGACACAATATTTCCAATTACTCGAGCAATAAACCCAAATATGAGCTTTTATAGCTAATTTCAAGATTTAAATTTGTCTTTAAAGGGCAAGACATACCATTTTTTTTTAGAATAACAAGGAATAAACATCTTGTACTTTCGATTTCTTTGAGAATGTTTCCAGTGCAGCTGCATGAATTTTGTCTTCGTACGAGCAGATCTGGCTGATGCTTCATCAAATTTCTGAAATGCTCATTTGCTTTAATCTGTAAGGGAGCTCGATGCAGCTTTGGATGTTACTCCATGGCTAATTTCACACAAACGCAAGAAACCAAGCATCGCAATTTAGAGCGTGCCTGTGGACAAATTAGGCCGAGCCCCAGAGAGCAGCGCTTACGCCAACGTGGAGGGGAGGGAAGCTCCAACGTTTCACACAGAGCGGCTGATCCAGATATGAGATGCTGGAGCTGAGGGATGCAGCTCGCTGATGCCACCGGACAGTAAATGAGAGGCTGGCATGTAAGTGGCAGGTACGTGTGGTGAGCGCGTAAACGTGTAAATAGAGATTGGACTCTTGCTGGCGGTGCAGACAGGATAACATCCTGTGATGCCAAAGCCACCAGTTCTAATTGAGAGATGGAGACACTCCTCCAGAGAATTGGATTAGCATGTTAGACGACGACACGAGGAGTGCTGGGATTGTGGCGACTGTGTACGGCATGCTAATTGATTTAGCTGAGGATCAGATGTTCGCCATCTGTCTGCTTTGGGAAACACCCATCAGTGCTGTCTTAATGATTTAATGAATAAGCTGGCATGTCCTCAGGCTCTTGAGCTTTCATTACTGTACCCTCAGGCCAAAATCCAACAAAGTTCGGCTGAAGAAAGCTCGTAGCTTCATGTGTGTAAATAAAAACAGCTCCAGAGCAGCATCTGCGAAGCAACCATGTCGGACTCCAGCAAATGATGCATCTTCAGGTAAGTCTTTGATTCTGACCTGTTCTTGTTTTTCCTCTCACAAAGCTGCAAACTAAAGCAAAGCGGGCATTTACATTCTAATGATTTGGCCGTCCCACTGGTTCCTCTCCACCGATACGTGTTTGTTCCAGCACGATTTGAATTCAGAAGGTCACGTCTCCATCAGCAACACACAAAACAACTGGAAGGTTGCTGATAAAGAAACAGCGTGAACATGAGTTTTGATGGAAAGTAGCGCTGACTCGTGTCCTTTGCTTTGACCTTTCACAAATCTTTTAAAAAACTAATCATTCATTTGCAGATCTTTGGGAAAAACAACGTCCTTACAAAAAAGAAACACAAAAATGTAATAATCATGTTCATCTTTGTCAATATATAATAAAACATTTGTATATGTTTGCAAATATGACTACACATATTTAACTTACTAATCCTTAAAAACTTGTTCTCCTGGACATCTTCAATTGGGAAAACAATTATAGTTACCAAATATCATTGTACTGTTTTTTTTTTTTTTATTTAATGATAATTTGTTGCTATCCAGCCATTTTTTTAGCATTTAGTTCTTCATTGAGAACACTGATAAGATTATAATAGTTGTCAACACTAAGAAATATATTCATGTCATCTGCAAACAGTACAATTTTTGATAATGTAAGATATATGAAGTATGTCATTCCTGTACATAATAAACAATATTGGTCCTAACACAGAACCCTGAGGGACACCACAAGTAATGTCTAGAATGCTAGATGTAAAATTGACCAATGTTAAAATGTTGAACCCTTTCAGTTAGTAACTTTTTAACCAGTTCCATGCCATTCCTTTAATTCCATTTTGTACTAGCTTATTGAGTTTTAAAATAGTTAATTTACTGTATTATATCCTTTTTTAAAGTCAATTAATACACCAAAGAAATGTTTCTATTATCTAAAGGTTTTGTACTTTCTTCAATGACATCGATTACAGCCATTGCTGGGTTTCTTTTTGTTCTAAAGTTGTACTGTCCTTCATTTCTTGTTGAATATTTGTCAGTAAATATTTCTAAATGTATACTGGAAAGCAAGTTCAGCATTTTTTCTGTGCATTTTTGCACAGAAAAAACACTCAAAATCGCTATCTATTGTTCTGTTACTTTTACTATTTTATTATTAAATTTGCCAATTATTTTCTTTTATCAAATAAAAGTGGAATCCAGTGGATACGCTCACCTGGGACTGATGTTCCTCGTTTTTGTGCACACCCTGCACCTGAAGCAGGTTCTTAGCCACTCCCACACAGGGCAACCCTGACAGCACTCCAAAGTGACACGCCAGCCCAAACTCTGAAACAGAATCAGAAATGCCAGTCACTTTTTCGACATATTATAGTCAATTTTCCATACAATAAATAAAAAAAACTTTCTAATGATCATTTAATAAGCAGTATTTTCTGTTTCAGGGAAATATGAAAACCTGTTCTGGACTAGCTTGTGTACAAAGATCTTTCTTTAAAGATCAGTCTGATCACTCTGAAGGGGGTGTCAAAATCGCCACCCAGATTTTTGTGTTTCCTGTGTGTCTGCTCTTACAGAATCTCACTCCCCCTCAGCTAATTTTAAATTCCCAAACTATGATACTGCCACTACCGTGTTTCAAATGAGGATAAAAGTTTGAATTCTATAAAAACAGAACTTCTACTTGAAAAAATGAGTTTTGGATGTGTCATGATGATCCTTACCAAACATAAGTGAAATCTTTTTTTTTAATGTAGATTTGTTTTCATTGCATTCATGCATAAAATCGGGTTTTTGAGTAAAAATTGTTTACTAGCTAGAAGTTCCAGCAGGTTCACTAGTGGCTCAAGCCTGCTTTACTGAGGTTTTAGCAGATGGTTCAGATGACTTCTGGAAAAGGTTAAGACTGAGCGGAATTTACTGTATCTGTAGGATTTCCTGACTTTTGAAGATCATTTTGCAACTTTCTTTAATCAGTGGAGGACTTGTCCCAGAAGTTTTCACTGTGCCATGCTATACTCTGACAAACAGATGGTAAAAATGCAAATTCATTGAGATACATATTTGAAATAGTTCAATAAAACACTGAAGGACAAAGTTCCTCATAGAATAATGAAGTCTTTTACTTTAAAAATGTTCTTTATTTTTCAAATCTTGCATGTCTCGTGGTGGAGTGATGCGCCTCACCTCTGTAGTGGAAGAGGCCGTTTCCATCCACAAACATCACCTGGAGAAAAGAACAACACAACAGCTGGAAGGAATTTACACAAACATCTGCTGCACCGCTGAGGCGCCTGCCGCTGAACTCATCTTCAATACAAAAGCATCTGCTTTTTCTCAACCTCACAAACATGCAAAATGATCCACTTTTATTCTATGTGGGGTTTTTAAGTTGTGTTCGTTTTTTACGGATCACCTTTTTGTTTTATCTTTCATTAATAAAATAACAAATATATTTTTATTCAACAGCTGAACATTCAAGGTTAGTTTTCACAACAATAAAACTAAATAATTAATTTCAGAACATTTTGCATTTTTCCTGCCTTAAGCTTGAATTATTTAATGCAGATAATTTAGTAATGAAGCACAATAGTCAATCCAGCAACTTTTCAAACTCCTGTTTAATTTGGGACCTTCGATTTGTAAAGGAACTGGTGGTGAAGGACTCAAAATGCAGGAGACCAGACATGGTGGCAGAAACTAAACCATTTAATAAATAAAGAACCCATGGAGAAACAAAAAAGGAGACAAAACAGAGCAGATGAACTGAGAAGCGGACACTGAAATAGGCTGACATCTGACAAAGGGCAACTCAGAATGTGAGCAAAACTAAACCACAGAAACCTTATCAGACTCTCCTTTTAGATACGATTTCATTTCTTTTTGGGAATTCTTTAACTTTCCACATTTCTACAATGGGTTTATCCTCATTTCTTGTAAGAAAAGCCCAAAAAAACGGACTAAAAAAAGTCAAACATTTCAGTTTTTCAACTTAATTTTGAAAAATGTGCGTAAAAAACTCAGAAACTGTTTAAAATTGTTCAAGTTTAATGAGGAAAGTTGCTCAAAAATTATTTTTCTTTGAAGTAAACGATTTACAAACCAGAATGTTCAACTGTTGAGTGGAAAAAATCTGGTGTCTTTGAGTTGCAGTGTGATGAGGGTCTTTATGACTCCACTCTGTGTCCTTGTGGACACACTTGACTGTTTGTGCATGAATCATAAATCTGCTGAAAGTCCTTTCTGAAGCTGCAGAGGAAAAGGGCCAGCGCCTGCTGAATCCGTCGTGGCGGCAGGGGGGTGGGGGGCGAGGCTGCGTACGGTTCTGCTAACAGAGAGACGGCGTGGGAGGGAGCAGAGGAGGCGTGTGGGCCTCGGCGAACAGCAGTGAGTGGGTGAGACGGATTTGAAGCGATGCTTTGAGAAAGAGTGCAAACAGAGATGCTTTGTCACACAATCTGTGGTTCAGGCATGAATTCCAGCAAGTTTACTTAAACTGAAGCTCTGGAGTCACAGAAGTAAACTCACTCCATTGTCGTGTGTGTGGTAGATGCACGGTGAAGTCTTTGTGAGGCTAATAAGTTGATTGCATTTATGGCGTGCGAGTGATTCTGTCAAACAGCTCCATAATGCTGCACGCTATCAGCAGTAACATGCGAGTGCTGGCTCCTTACTTGAATGCTGAATGCACGGGGTGTCCAGGTGATCCGTCAGTGTCTGCAGGACGCCATAGAACGTCCACACAAACTACACTCTGATTCTCTGATTCTCTGAATTTCTACAGTCAGGCCGCACGCAAGGAGCACGCGCTTTTTACTTGAACAGCACTTACGGGCTCTTGAGCAGTTCGCAGGATTTGGGGGATTTAAATAAAAATAAAAATAACCATTCCTCACCCTTCCATTTGGTATGAGTGTTCACTACCACCTGTCGCCCGCAGAAAAAATGTGCATGAACATTTTTGAGTTCACTGAGCGGACTACGACCTTGATACTTTGTGTGGATCACCTGTGTGCCCCGTCCAGGTTTGCCCTTTTTCGAGGTGGAACTTGTGGCAGACAAAATGGCGCCCAAACACATCATTAGCCAGAAGCGGTAATTTTGGAACTTTAGCCATGGGCAGAAGTTGCATATCTATACAAGATTCCTAACCCTAACCAGGCCTTCCGATGGAGGCTGGGGTCTGAACGTTTCCTCTCTAACCCTAACTCAGATAAATGAGTGTTTTTTTGATCTAAAAAGGCTATTTTTCAGTCAAGGACCTACAGCTAATGATGCTCTGGTGCCATGTTGTTGTCTGCGGCCAGGTCCTCTTGCATTTTTCACCAGCATACAGCTCGTATCTACCCATAAGGGCAGTTGGGACTAATCTAACTGCTCCCAAACAAATTAGGGCCACGACAAAGACCAGATAAGGTGTTTAGCTATGGAGGGGCAGAAAAAGCGGAATTTCATGGAAACACGAAGACATAGGAGAAGCAGACCTGCGGCATGACTTCAGGCTGGCTATCCTTTAGCCGCTGCAGCGCCTGCAGGAGGAAAGGAGTTTCCCTGAAGGCCAGGAAGCCGGCGACGTAGGGGGCAGTTAGGGTCACCATCTGACTGTCCCTGTACAGAACCTGCAGGAAGGGGGGCACAAACAAGACAAAGTCAAGCTGTAAAAATCCACCTGCTTCCAATTTATTTATGGTTATGAGTGTAAACATTTATGATCAACCAGCTTCCACCGACAAAAACAAACATCTGATCCCCATCAGAAAAGAAATGATGATAGTTCTTCTGTTTAACTGGATGCTTTGTTCATTGAAATGACTACAAGTGAAGAAAAAATCCCAACTCTTTCTTTGCATTTTTAGTAAATGTTTTCAAAATTATGTTTGCCTTTTTGTCCCAAAAATCAAGACCTGGCAAATAGTTTTTGTTTCCTAAAAAAGTTTGTTTTTTGAATTATTCAAATCTAAATCTACTTTTTTGCAATAAAAATTTCAAAATCCCTCAAAAATTAAAAGAAAAAAATCAGGTAGAGGTCATTAAGATTCATTCAAAGATTTTTCTTTAAGACCATAAACAAATCCATCAATTAACGAAATTTTTCTACTTTGATTATGTGTTTTGCAGATCATAACATTTTCTACTTTCTTGTCTTCCGATGTTTCAGGGATTTTTGTTGGTTTACCTGCTTCCTCGTTGCAGCAGTTACTAACCCGCCTGTTCACCTCCCTACAGATGCTTCAGTATTTCAGCCGGTTTTTCTCTTTCCTGTCGGGTCACAGCAGATGCTCGTCCTCACTGGGTCTGGTTCTGATGGTTCTGACCTTCCTTTGAGAGGAAGTTCTCCACTCCCGTCACCTTTTTACTTGCTCAGGACTGCGATTACATTGAAAACTTTTCCATTTAATTTGTTGAACACTTCTATAAGCTGATGCACAGATAAGATCACCAGTTTTTATAGGAATATAAAATGTAAAATTGATGCATTGGCTCCCTGTGGAAAAGGACAGAATTTCTCTGCTGTTTTTTTTATGTTCATCATTGGAAAAAACAGCAAAGTAGCAAAATCCGAGAAGCATCTGAAGGATGGAAGAAGGATGGAGGAGCACAAAAGAAGCTTTTTTATCAAACAGACTTCATGTATTTTTCTTAACAGGAAACTGTCTGCAGATCAACAAGGTAATCTGAAGCTGAAAGGCTTCAGATTACAACTAAAAAAGGTTTGGTTTGCTCTTATCTGCTTTTACTAAAAGGAAATGGTCCTTTTTTTTTCAAGAACTTCACAAAAATTGACTTTTAGTGACTGATCGCTTGTTTTAAAGTAAAAAATACTATTTCTATGTGAGCAAAAAGAACATCTGAGTAATCTCAAACTGAACTTCTCCAGATGAGAAACGGAGCTTCACATCTCACAGCTTTATGAATGGAAAATGTTGGGAATGGCTTTAGCTCCCAGCAGCTCCAAAAAGTCATAAAAAAGCAATCACTGGAGGGTGGTGGTGATGTCAGAGGAAGTCCTGCTCAAAATGTTTGGAGTCAGACTGATTTAAAGGTCAGCCGCCACCAGGCAATAATTTATCTGCGCTTACTTTAAAGGCCAGGCAAATGTTAATTAATGTCCTCTTTGTGTTTTACCTCTTCATTAAACATATCTGTGCGGAGCGATAATGTCTGTCAAAACTCTCTGGAGCTCTGAGCAAAACTAAGAGAAATCTGCTTTTTTCTGTCAATCTTCTTTTTGCAAAGGATGCTGGACCCTTAGCAGTCTCGGGCCTTTCTTTGCTTTTTTAAACTTTACAATTTTCTCTATTAGTTCATCTTTAACACCGGAGAACCCGCAGGATCAAATTTGGCTCTCGATTTTTCTTTGTTTTTTGTTCAATTTTTTTTTAAGGGAATTCTTTTCTATTTTTATGTTTTCATTTTTTGGCTGCTGTTAATTGCTCCTTCCCAAAACGAACAAACACAACTTTAAAATCCCTGAAGAAAATTGTTGTTGGGTTTTCTAGGGTTATACTTTTATTGTGGCAATGCTTGGAATCCATTATTTTAGCACAAACCCTAGCTGCTGCTTCTTTTTTTTTTTTACAGATGTTTTTCATTAAATTCCACAAAAAATTCCACAGTGAACCTGACAGTGGTCAGAAACCTCAATTACAAGTAGTAAGTATTGTCATTTTCTTACTGCGAAAATTGAGATTAAACAATTTTTGTATGTTATGAAACAAAGAGAAAAAAACTTAGAAACAATATAAAAGTATAAAAATTCAAACACAAAGCAACACAACTACAGTGAGGCAAAAAAAAGATTTAGTCAGCTACCAATTGTGCAAGTTTTCACACTTAAAAAGATGAGAGAGGCCTGTAATTTTCCTCATAGGTATACCTCAACAATGAGAGACAAAATAAGAAAAAAAAATCAGGAAAAATCCCACTATCTCATTTTTAAAGAATTATCATTAATAATTATCATTTTTATGATGCTCTATGCTGCCTCCAGAATTTCAAACACTTGCCAAAACTTTGGTATAAAGATTGATCTTTTCTGATCACGCTGTTTATTTTGAGTTTAAAGCACATATAATCTTATGTGGCACAGCAATGGTTAGTAGCTCTCCAGAGAGGAGTTGCTAATATATATAAATATATTTGTATATTCTTTAAGCACTTTTTCTACTGGATCATAAACCAGTGAATTCACGTTTATGTTCAAAGTAAAATCAGCAGTAATTAGGAAAAAGGATGCGGCTCACCAAAGTAGACCTAAGCTATGACAAGAGAAAATGCCATATTTGCCTTGTGCTGATTGAAGCAATTCATAGGAGTACATTAGCTGCACTGGAATGATCCTGTTTGGAACAGGAAGTCTTATTTTGAAAGAAAGTCATGCAAGTTTCTGTCAAAAGTAAAAAAATTATTTCACATTTCGAGAAAATGCAAGTGAATCTTTATATTTCTGTTTTTATTCAAGCCAAAAAAACAAATATAATTCATATTTATTATATTAAAAAAGTAATGAATGCAAAGTAGTATCACATTTTCCAAAAGGATAAAATAAGACTTTATGGATTACGGTCACTCAGCAGCAATTGACCAGTGAAGAAAATAAAAAAATTAATAAAAACTCTATTCAAAAATCTGAAGTACTGGTATATCAGTAAATATTGATTTGTGATCTGGTCCTGAGTCACAACATTACTAATGTGTAGCTCAAACGTAAAGTGACTTTGTTTCCTTAAGCCTCTTTGTTATTTTTTGCAAATAAATGCTGTAAATTACTATGTTTTGACTTTAAACTTAAAAAACCATTCAAGTGACATTTTATAAAAGTAATCTTTTTTTTATTTTACTTGCCAGAATTATTTACATAAACTGTATCAGAAAAGAAAAGTGTGATTCCATGGTGTAGTTATTCAATGCAGCCGCTAGATGTCGCCAAATCTTAGTGAGTGGCGTGCCGTCGCGCCTCACCTTCTTCAGGTCCGGGTAACTGAGCACCACGAGCTGCGCACAGGCGTTCACGTCATCCCCTTTAATGAAGGAAAGGTCCACGCCCCCAACCCGCTGCAGATCCGAGAAGTCCGGGCTCCTCTGCCAGTCCTTGGTGTCCTCCTCCACCAGGAGCAGTTTCAGACGCTCCTGCTCGCTGCATCGGGAGGTTCAAAGTCACGTGACAGCCTTTTATCTTTCTTAATTCTACATCTGGTTATATTTGATAAATATATTTTATAGTATTTATTTTTTCATTTTAAAAAAATCACTTAATTATAACTATAATATTCTAATATATCATTGTTGAATGCTGTTAAACACAAAAAATGACTCAAACTTTCACAAAAAATGTAAACAGATGACCTAAAGATGATTTGATTTATTTGGGGAAAAAAAGTAAAAATCCACCCATGGCTATATAACAACTAAATCCAATTTATAAATATAAGCACCCGACTGATTACCTGGTTCAGGTGTGTTCAACCAATTAAAACATGTCAGACGGGGTATGTTGGAAAACATGCAGGAATGCGGCCCTCGAGGCCTGGAGTTGTTTCTCCCAGCTTTATGTTGTTCTTCTCATTGTTTTTTCATTTTCATTTTGTTCATTTTCATCTGTTCTGCTCCAGAAAAGCAAACCTTCTAACATGTTTGTCTTTAGTAATATTTGTCCTTTAATCCAGATGTTTTTGTCTCCATTTTTTTTTCATCCGCATTCTTTTCGATTTACTGTTAAACAATGCAATCTAAGTTTTATTGTGTAGCTTTTTGGTGCTTTGAACACGTTTTTGTGACATTTCTCTGAAGTTCAAAATTGCCTTTCTGATAGAGGTTTAAAGATTAATGTTAATGATTTGACTCATATCATAATTTGTGGTTGACAATATGATCTATAGTTGATATCAGTTTTTTTTCAATGATCTGATTCACTGTCCTAAAAGGGTCAGTGACTCAGAGATAAATACCTGGTACTGAACAGTACCAGTGAAGTTTTCCAGATTCCTTCTATTTCTTGCAAGATAATCAAGTGCAAATTAAATATGTGTCCAAAAAAAAGTAAACAAGGCTAATCAATTCACATTTCAATTTCATAAACTTTGGCTCACTGTTGTTTTTCCACACTAAATAATACAAACAGAACATTATCAGACCATTCTACCACATCGTATGGTCACGTTTTTGCAAAATTCAAAGTGTTTCCACACAGTGGACAGTGGCTTCTTAGAAATTCAAAGTTGTGAACGGGACTGTTGATGCAGAAATACCCCACCCCTAAGCAGGGAGCTTATGGCCCGCCCAGCTTATTATTTTCTACATCACAAAAACACTCTTTTTCAAACAGCTATTTTTTTTGTCTGCTCCTGATTTACAAAAATTTGAATAAAGAAATGCTCAGAAATTAGAGTTGCAACAAATAATCTTAATCAATGAACCTATTTACAATCCAACCAGGCTGATCTGTCTAAGGCAAATTGTTAATCGAATCGATCTACATCTATATCATTGTAAAACTGTTTCAAGATGAAAGAAATGGATTATACTGATGTTGGAAAATATCACAGTGCACAACCTATATGTAATGGCAGCAAAAAATGATCAATCGTTAACCACACAGGGTTTTTTTCATTATTTTGGCTAAAAACGGCACAATCATAATAGATAAAACACCGGGAACGCTTTGAAAATAGATCAGTCTAAATATCATTTGGCAGAATGTTATTCCTTTGTTAGTTATTTTTAAATTTAAATAGGTATTTACTTAGACGTTGTGTTCGTGACCAATGAATGTCCCTTTGAGGATTTGAATCCTTTAGGGAAACAGGAAAAGGACAAATCCATTTTTACAGCACACTTGCCACACTTGACCTTCAATTATTGCATGAAACCTCATCCCTGTTGTTGCTTACTCTCTGGTCGCCTCGTGTCACTGCATTAAATCAGGGGACTTAAAATAGTATATGGAAAATAGCTTATATCTTCATGTTTTAACATTGAAAAAAATCAACAGAATCCGGGGTCCAAAGGCAGAGTTAGAGCAGTGCGCAGGCGCAGACAGTCAATGGACGGAACCCGAACAGTCAAATCCAAAGTTGAACAGATTCTGACCTTTCCCACAGCTGGACCCGGTCTTCTTCCACAGGAGCGGACATTCGGGCCTTTATTCAGCAAACAAAACCCTTTCTGATGGGAAACATCAAATCAGTACAGCAAGTTAAAGGAAAACCCAACAGCCGACTGTTTACTTCCGCTATGCTAAGACGACACGAAAGGGGGTGGAGTTTTAGGTTTTAGAGTCACCTGCTGCCATCTGTCGGTGTTCCAGTGCCATTGCAGGTCCTGGTGAGCTGAAAGCGGCGTTTTTACGCATTCATCTTTTATTTTTTTATCAAGATTTTTGGTGGAGAAACGACAAAGCTCAACATTTTTTTTGCTTTAATGTTTTGTTTGCATTTCCTCGTGTTTCATTTTCAAACAACAGTTTTATTAGTGTGTGAGGTCTGTGCATTTACAGACCCGCTCCAAAAAATGGAATTTCACAGAAATTTTATGAGCTGGAACCCGAAGTTATGTAAAAGTAAACACTTAAATTAAACAGAATCTTTATTCTGATAGTTTTTTTATGGAATTTAAGGAAATGAACACATTTTTCCATTATATTTTATTAAGGATAGGGAAAACAGAAAATTGATGAACTTTTAAAATCTGGGATTTTTATGTTTAGGTGCTTTAAAGATTAAAAAAAAAAACACTTTTATCCTCATTATTCAAGTTTAATATTTTCAAAAATGTAAAGGCGTCATATATTCTCATTAATCCAAACATTTACTTTTTACAGCATCTCTCACGTCAAGGTAAAGAGCAGATATGCAGAGAGAAGGAAGCAGACAAACACTTATAGCCCTAATTTATGAGCAGAAATGAAAAGAAGATAAAGTGAGCTCAGATGGCCAAGCGCAGACATTTCTGTAAGAGATCCATGAGTTCTACAGTCCAAACTGAACCAGAAAGTGGAGCAGGAGTGACAGAAAATCTGACGTTTGTCGTGGTTCAGTCAAACTGATGAAAGAAAGCAGAAGCTCCGGTGACATAACCCGAGTCAGGTGGATCTTCAAACAGTAAAAGGAAACCTTTCTCTCAGGGGTTAGGAGAATATTTACACATTACAGACACATTTCCCACAAGCCAACATCAACATCCTCACACGTTCACCCATCGTTCAGAGGTTCTTCTCCCTCAAAAAGCTTTTCATATTATTGCAGTTAACGGCATCAAGATGACCATCAATGGTTAAAAAACAAGCACTTTCATCAATGAAAACAGAGTTCTTTTCAAACGCACAAGAAGAAAACCCACCATATTTTGTCCTTTCCTCAGTAACTACAAACACTGCTCATTTCTGCCCTTTAGAGGAATCCAATGTAAGTGAATTCACAAACAGCTAGACAAAGAAGCAGTTACATTTCTACGTGGTGCTGGCAAAGGCTAAAATGGTTTTTATTGACACATGGCTCTGAGAATGGCTTTGTTTTCACTCTTTATAAAAAAAAAAAATAAAAAAAAAAAAAAATCAGAAAAGCTTTTCAAGGACGCCGTTTTATTTGCTGAACTCTCGTCTCCACAGCCGGTGTCGGAGAAAACCAGAACAAAGCGTTTGCTCTCTGCACTGTGGAATCTCCTTTAAGCAAAGAAAAAGAAGTGGAGACGATGGTGTAACATCACAACCCTTGGAGATTCAGGCGTCTCATTGGTGGCCTGATCAGCAGCACATGCACAGATCTGTCACAAGGCATCATTTCCATACGTTCCTCAGCCGTGCGGACAGAAACCCGCTGCTGAGCGGGTCATGGAACAGTTCATAAGTGACTTTCTCTGCTAGTTGAACTTTTGTGTTGTTTTCTGGCTCAGTTTGCTTTACAAACCACTTTACAGTCACTTTACAAACCCTCACACCTGCAGTCAGCGCCGTTGATCGTCCACTTCAATAAATATTTCACCAAAAAAAAAGAAACCTTAATATTGCTCTGTTACCTCAGATACAGATGTGGGTCAGATATTCAACCGTTAGACCGTTTGGGCTTTTGATACCAAGACAGACCCTCAAAGTTCTGCTTCCTCACCGACGGGACTAGCTGTTGTGATGAAAAGTCCACAGGTGGGGCCTGATCCGGATCGGTTAATGACAGTTTACCCCAACCCACCCGCATTGACCTAATAACTGACCAGAAACACTACAGTTCTGTAATAAAATGGCAGAAATGGTTAGTATGTGCACGCGGGAGTGTTGTAACAGCGCGTCCAGTCCTGGTTGATGCGCACGAGTGACGTTTTTGTAACAAAGTCCATGTAAATGCAAAAATGTAACAGCGCCTCCAGTGTTTTCATGTGTTTCTGCAGCTCCCAGGATGCTCAGATTGCTCCTCTCAGCCTCCAGTAAACTTCACCCTCCAACTTTTGTGCTTTTTCTCACTGCGTCCACCAGACAGGAAAACATTCTGATTCCAACTGCTGCCGAGCAGAGATGCCAGGCACAAGATAAAACACCACCTTTGTGCAAAAGTTAGCCCTTTGATTTGTACAGTTTCATCATTTTTGCCCTTCAGGATTTCTTCTGTTTGTGCAAGCGTGCATCAGTTCTGCAGAGTGGTTGTGTGACGTGAACAGAGTTCAGAGGCGATGGGGAGGAGGAAAGGTGATGTCTTGTGTTGATGGCATTTGAAGTGATGGTGGAGGGTCCTCCAGTTTCTACCTGGAGATCATGGAGCTGGATTGGGAGTGGTTGGAAGAGACGGTGGCGGCGCTGAGCTGGGAGAAGCCGCTGTGGCTGGACTCCAGGCTGGTCATCGATCCCCTGTGGGAGAAGACACATACATATACAGTGAGCACAAACGCCAGAGGAGCTTTGCAAATATGCAACACCCGAGCAACCCCAGTCTGCTGTGGACTAACTAAAGGCTTGGAGGGAGCATGACTCATGCTCGTGAGGAGGAACCATGCAGGCAGATCAGCCCTGCAGAGGAGGGGTTCACTCTGTGGACAACTCCAGGATTCTGCCAGAGGCTGCAGCAGCCTGTCTGGTACATGGGGGTTTCACGTCAGCCATTGGTTAAAGACCCACTCCGATGACAATGGTGTTTTGAACATGTTCTTGTGACATTTTCCTCATGATGATGAACATATTTTGGAAAAATTATGCTTAAATTGCGTTTGAGTATTTATTTATACAAAACGTTGTGAATCAGGATCAGACAAAACCATGCTAAAAATACGCTGGGCGGGACACAAGCTCTCAGCAATGGCGAGGGGATGGCTTCGCACCAAAAGTCCCACCCATAACTCAGAAGCAAATTTCTAATGAACCACTGCCGCTCTGCAAAAACTATGAACCAAAAAAGTTTATTATTTGGGCTAAAAATAGCATAGTCATAATTAAAAGACAACTGGGAACAGTCTGGAAATAGATCAAAAGATGATCGGAGTGGGACTTTAACATTAATGAGGTGAAATGTCAGGCCAAACGGAGCTCAGTTCACTGAAGTGTTAAGCAGTTAGACTTTAAAAAACAAAGCAGCTTCAGCAAACATGACACTCATTTGAATTTGGTTTTTCTCACAGCCATTGCAGCAATGAGGATCAATAATCACTCAAGCTGCATTAAGGTACTTGTTTTTTAAGAAAATTGGTAAAATGAGGGTAAGTATCTGCAGTAGCTGAATCACTAGAAGCATCTGCAACCAAACACTGCTCACAAAAGGCAGATGTGGCTTCTAAGAACAACCTTTATTTTGAAAAACATTTTTAGAAAACTTTTTCCCTGAAAAAAAGGTAGTTTTCTTAAATAACTTAACTTAAATGATCAAACTTGAAGCAAAAAGAATTGCACTTAATAACAAAAAAAATCTGACTTTAAGATGTACGATAAAAGCAAGAAGAGGGAATCTTCTGGAATCCAATTGACTTTTTATTCTTTGACAAGTCGCCCCCTGCTGGTCATTAAAAAGAAAGCAGGTTAGGCATTAGGATCCCTTTTGCTGTTGCAGAAGCTGCATCTGCCTTTTGCTTGTCTTTGGTTACTTCTAATCATAAAGCAATGGAGTTCTGACCCAACACACTGAAACCCACCAAGCTGACCCAAAACAGAAACTTCTGACATGACTAGAACCAGCGCAAAGGAAACGCAATCACTCAAAAGTGCAGGGAGGCTTAAACCTTCACAAGGAGAAAAAAAATAAAAACGTTTTGTTCACTTTGCACATGTGCAGCAGTTTAAATAAATTTGACATTGATTCAGATTTAAAACTACAATTCTACTGAATGCTTAAAACTGAAGATTACAAATTGGCTGACAGAAAACAGACTACATTTAATGAAACTGTTGCCTTTCTTTCTTACAAAAACAAAGTAAAGCAAAGGCTAAAAATCTATAATGCTGCTTGTTTTCTATGATGCTGCAGCTTTTATCACCCATTAGATTTGAGCTGCAGAGCTGAAATGAGGCTCAGAGCTCTTTTTGATGCCAGAACATGTTTTTTAAATGAAAATGTGATGATTATTAAGCTTCTGGAAGAAAATAAAAGTTTTAAAAAAATTAAAGCCGCGAGCGGCGTTGGATGGCTCGCAGGCGTTACCCGACCTCGCCGCCCACCTCTACGCACCTCTGCACCCTCCCCGCCCACCTCTACGCACCACTGCCGCCCTCGCCGCCCACCTCTGAGCCCCCCCCCTCACTCCTCGGTGCTGAGTCAGCACTTTTTTTGCGTCGGTTTTTCCCTTACCCTGGCCACAATTTTTACATTGTAGTTTCAAAAGTTACATTGTCACGTTCAGCTTGACGTACCGCACGCGTGGATATGCGCTTCGTGACATTTCGATAAAACATGTGCGAGCTAGTTAACACCGTAGCGGTTGCGAGCTCGCCACGCGCACGCCATTCAAATTCTACAACTTCTAATTCCAACATTTTGTTCACAGTTCCTGGCCGATGACGCTCGTCAAGTTACAATATGATTGGTGAAAATCCCTAGGACGAGTTTTCGTTTGAAGCTTGTAGTAAACGTGCTTTTTTTTTGACAATTCAAGATGGCGGCCTCTTCCCGAGGTCAAAGGTCAATGAAACTTCTGTGGTGGTTGTAGACTCTGGCTAGGGACATGTATATGAAGTTTCGTAAAAATCTGAAGAAGCATAGTGTCGTTTTCCCATATTGTGGAAAAACACGAAAATCACCAAATCTCGCACTTCGCTACAAAATGGCCGCCAAGGCGTGGGTCCTGCGGCCCCCCCATAATGATTTCAAAAGCTCTCCTGGATACCCCTGACGCGTGTGCTTTGGTTTCGTGTGCATATTCTGAAAATTTTTTTTTTTGGCCCCATGCACGTTTTCGGCCACATTCATTTTTTTGGCGGTATCGCTCGCCGTGATGTCATCGTCGTGGGGGGGGGGGTTCGTTCACTTCAAAAAAATATATTTTTCAATTTTATCTTGGTGTGTGGAAATTTTGGTGAGTTTTCGGGTATGTTAAGGGGGTCAAATTTACGATCTCCGGATCCGTTAGAAAGCGGAATAATAATAAACAAAGCAGATACAATATAGAAAACTTGCGCCTAGGATTGAGTGTGTCTCTGTGTGTATTTTGTCTTGTACTACACACTGGTCAGGTCTGCTTGGGCTTAGGCCTTTTAAAGGGCTTTTTTGTATGTTTTTGGGTCTTTTCGTACGTGTAAAAACAATACGGTCCTTGCAGACAGGACCCTGCTGCTGCGGGCCATAAAAAAGCAATTTTTAGGTTGTTTGATTTGTTTGCATTAGTTTAGAGTCTCAAACACAAACCAGTCATGCAAGCGCAGCTACTTTTACCAGTAAGTAAACAGCAGCGAGTTACTTGGATTAGAAGGATTTGTTCTTCTGCGTAAAAACAAAGCAACATTTGGTTAAGCCAGAGCTAGCAGAATCTATGAGCAGAAAAGGATGTAAAAAGGGGATTCTATTAATGCTGCGTTAGAGGAGCGACTAACAGGGTGCAGGAGATCTGGATTAGCAGTCAAAAGCAGCCATAAAAATGCTAAAACACAAAAAACGGGAGCAAACCCTGAGCGACTTACAAACTCTGAACATCACAGCAAGCCGTTCTTCACAGGAGGAAGACAGAGGACGAGGAGGAGAGGGGAGGGTTGTGAGTGACAGAAGCAGATTGGACAGAAAAAGATGGATTAAAGGAGTCTCCAAGGGAGGGAAGCAGTTTCATTTCAAAGCTCTGGGTTTGGAAAAATCATGATGCTCTCCAAGGCGTCTCATAAACAAGTATCAAAGACCATA
>BSAI01000119.1:20240417-20368731 GCA_036245035.1 Adrianichthys oophorus | reverse complement strand
ACCAGTCGCCAAAAGAAAAGGCTGTGCTGCTATTTTTAACCCCCCCCCCTGTTTTCTTAATTCTTCATGTTGATTTCATGATTTCTCCCTTTTCCCTGGATCAGGACACAGAACAGTTGCGTACATGTCTGAGCAGGGATTCCTCGCCAAGAGCGCGCACCAGACCTTTGGTGTCCATCTGACCCAACCTCAGGATGTACAAAGGACGGCCATCTGAAAGGAATAAGCAAATATTAGCACAATATTATTTTACGTTTTCACAAATGCCATTTAGGAGCAGGTGCTCTCTGGTTATGCAGGGCAATGCAGCCAATGCTTAAAACCTCTGAGACAAGAAGACTGGAGGACAAATAAACCTCTGTCGTGATGGTGCCAGCCTCCAGTGTAGAAATCCTGAAGGACCTGCGGTGAGTTCCAGGTCTCCAACAGGTAGTCCACCTGGTGCTGCTTTCTCCAAGTCAGAGACTGGCACAGGATCTCTCGCGCTTTATCGATGTTGAAGTCTCTGGCCCGCAGGAAGCGCAGGATGTGCTCGTCTTTAGGGATCTGAGCAGAAACCATAGAAGCAGTGAAAAAAAATGCTGTTTCTCTGCAACAGTTCAAGCGGAGAGGAAGAAAAGCACCTTTACCTTTCCCTTGTGACTCTCCTGAAGCCATTTGCGCAGTCTGATCAGACAGCTCTCCTGCAGGGGGGTCAAGTCACCTAGGTAACGTTTAATATAGTCTGCATCCAGCTTATCTGAAACACAGAGTAGAATACTTTTTAATCCTGGAGGAACCAGTGCAGGGATCTTCTATGCGCTTCAGTTAAAATGTGTAGAAGCAAAGTGTTGCAGTTGCCTAGCAACAAAGGTGTGAGCATCTCCACGCCCATTTCTAAAATTTCTAATTCTATATACCTCTCATTTTAGATTTATTTTCAAGGATTGATCTGTGTGTTTCTGCTGATTCACTTTAAGCAGACCTTCAGGTGTTCCAGCAAGGATCTCCGTGAGGTTGTCCGTCTGAAGCACGCTGCCGTCCTGCTTTGCCTCCAGCCCTGTGCCATCTTTTGTGTCACTGGTGTGTGGAGCACAGAGAGCGAGCACGCCAATCTGTTTGGGGAGGACAGTCGGGCTGGTGGAGAGGCTGGTCGGTCGGGGCAAGGACTGGGTCGGTGGAATCCAGCGAGGAACATGAACAATGCCCTCAACATCCAACTCATTTAAGTAGTACTCGATGATCTCTTTTCCCTGTGAGGGACACAGACAATAGTGTGACATTACAGAGCAAAAACACTGATAAAATTATGTCAGTTTGATTGTTTTCTAAGATAATGGGTAATTCATTCCACATTTAAACAATGAAAGCTTAGAGAGTCCACAACTCAAGATCCTGACCCAGCTTCAACATTTTCTTTACAGAAAAAAAATGCAAAAAAAAAAAAAAAAAAAACAGGCCGACTTCAGTACTGCATAATCCGTGCAGAAACCATCATGCTCCTGAGATTGAATCAGTTTGCTTACAGATGGAGTAAAATGCAAGCCCATACCTTGTTGATACTGCTGGCATACTGCTTCATAGCAATCTTCTCGACGCTGCTCTCAAAGCCAAAAAAGGACTTGATGTCAAGGCTGGCGGTCTGCTCAAAACATGTCCAGTCCTCTTTCTCCGGATGGACCTGCATCCAAACACAAACCACATGTAGAGCCAAGGTGTTACCAATGGTTTCCCAACACAACAAGACGACAATGAGAGAAAACTTCGTGTTTATGAAGGTGTGCTTACAAAAACAATGTTTTAAACTAAAATATAAGTATGTAACACCTACTTTTAATATTCCATTAGCTCATATCACATCTGTTTAATGGAAGTTCCCGTTTTACAGAATAGAAAAAAACCCAGACTGCCTGCAGAACTCCAGAGAGTAATTCACCGTACAGTGAAATGTTAGCAGCTTCATTTGCCACTACTTCCTAAACAATTTAGCATTTGCCGGGCTCATTACACGTCTAACTGGGCTGTCCGCCCCGGTTACTGCTGGCACAGCGTGCTCAAGCACAGAGTCAAAGCCTCTACGTGGCTCTGGCCTAAAATTAGCTCTGGAGACAGTTGGAGGCAAACGTGATGCGCTTGGCCTCATTAACTCATGGCAAATCCTTTCATGAAGAGGCAGATGTGGAGTTGGAGTAAAACAACAAAAGCAGAAGTGGGGAAATGAGGAGGTAAAGGTCTGAGAGGTGGTCTGAGGGGGTCGTGAACACTGAACACGGCCAACTACCAGCTAGGGATGGGTACCGTTTGAATTTTACCCGGTGCTGAATAAGTTCTTTTAAAACAGTTCCAGGTGCTCAGACCAGTGCTTCAAAAATAAAAGCCACACACTGAAGTAAACACATATTTCACCAACTTTGCACAGAATTCCAGTAAATGGCGTATACTTGGGATGCAATGGCTCCCTGCTTGACACTCAGCATTAAATGGTTGGACTGACGAGTTAAACCACCAAATAGTTCCCGAGCACGGCTGTGTCTGCAGCTCACCGCTCCCCCAGGGGATGGGTCAAATGTGGAAAGCAAATTTCACACATCCAGGAGTGTTACAACTACTGAGACTTTAGTTTTTGAACTTTAAACTTTGTTGTAGGTGCAAACTCCTCACCGAATAGCAGCAGGTCTCATGGACTATGACCCTGTTGGAGAAGGACTCATTGCGGGACTCAATGTGCAAAGTTCTCTCCCTTCTGTTCAGCGTGTTCTTCTGGATAAAGTAGACGTATTCCACACCAGCAATCTGGAAAAAACAATAACAAGTCATTACTCCCTAAGCAGCACATGAAAATGAGCGTATTAGGTGAAAGTAATATGACACCTGCGAAGATAATTTGCTTATATTTAAAGTAGAACACACCCTTTTGAGGAGCCGTGGGGCGTCCACATCCAGAGCACAGCGGCGCTCAATCTTGTGGACGCTGCCATCTTCGCTGACCTCCTCGTTCACCACTTTACTATCCACAAACATGGGGATGAGGTGGCAGGTGGGGAAGCGGCGCTCATAAGCCTGAATCATTGGGAAAAGAGAAGACTTTCAATAGAATGGATGTTGTTGGTTTTAGCTTTTAGAGACAGAATTATAATGAACGTTGAATATACCTTTACTTTACCAAGGATTTAATAAAAATAAGTATTTGAACAGCAAAGAACAAATGACGCTGAAAGAAACTCATGATGTTCTACTTGGAGAACAGACACAAACAGCTGAGCCGTAGAAAAAAACAGCTATAGAAATATAAAAGAAAAGACGTTTATTTTACATTCCCTTGAATGTATTGATGAAAACAGTTGAATCATTGTTTTGCAAAGAGAAAAGCCTTCTAAATATTTGGGAGGTATCTATAAGACAGCCACCAGTGTTCAATTACAAAACTAAATTGAAGTGATCAAGTTGAGAGGACAGACCTTATAATAACTCTTACACAAGGCCCAGAGGAACATACTTCACATACTTTTTTCAAACTCTGAGCTGAGGAGGACAGAAAAATGTAAATAATAGGCTGTTTGACAGAACTGGGGCCCAAAAGAAGCGAGTGTAAACAAAACCTCTTTCAGGTTTGCCTTTCTTTCAGTTTTTCACTTAAGCCACGCCACAGCAAACTCAACTGAAGTGCGTGTTGCTGCTTTAAAACCACATGCTCTAAACAAAATGGAATCACTTTACGCTGCAAAATCTGTGCACATGTAAATGCAAACATGCTGAAAGTACTCAGAGAGGCACGCCAGCTGTTGTGCAACAGGGCTTTGCTGAGACAAGCTCACGAGTCAACTTTCATAACAGTATTTTCTGAACAACAAGCCAGATTTTTAGAAGTGAAGAGTACATGAGTAAATATCTGAGATAAACATCAGAGGGTTTGTGAATAGAATGTAGAATTGGTAGCACAGCTTCAACACCAACAGTTGTGGTGAAAACGGCATATTCCCAGCATGCTAAAGGACAGTTTTCCATTTGGGTCAGAGAAGAATGTGGACAGGCAGGGAAAGATCAAGTGCTTCTCACAAGTTGTCTTTAGGTTGTTTTAGAATGAGCTAAACAGAGGAGCTGTGTTTTGTAAAGACCTTCAGAAAAAAACAGCATGTCTTTAAAACCCACATCCACAGCAGCTTGGTGTGAAAGTATCTTGATACTTTCGATGCTGTGTTTAAATCCCAGTTCATATGTCAAAAGTTAAATGTCAGATAAGATACTGAGACAAATTTGTCTTTTAATAGCACATGACAGTCGAACCTAGAGTTCAGAGTGTTTAGCGTGGTGAGCGGCAGAAGCAGTTGCTTTGTGTTAAAGCCCCCGGCAGGGTTCAGCCGCTCCTGGCATGCTGCTACCGGGGCGACACGTCCACTCAGATGCCAGAGAACGCTGACCCGCTGAATGCTGAGCTCTGTTTTTCAGCCCGGATACTCTGGAACACAGCGAACAAGTCTTTGTCCTGCTGTCAGCACACAAAAGCCCTAGTTTCAACTACCAGATTCACCAAAAACATAAAACAACCGTTCATCAACAAACTCCAAATACCCCAACAATTTCATCTTTACAAAAGATAAAGAAACTTCCAGGGAAAAAAAGTATTTGATGCAGAAATAGACCCTCTTAGAATTAAGAACAGGAAGTTCACCTCTTAAAAAGATTCACTGGCATTAATTGGTTGCATTTGACAACCAGCCTGAGTAAGTTTCTTGTTCTATATAATTGAATATATCAAGCTATCAAGTCGTCTTTTTCAAACCCAAAAACAAGGTGGTTGTTGTGCCTGTCAAGTTCATAAGAACTCCATTGAACGGCTTTTGATCAGGAAATACTTATTCCTCTCAAAAATCTGCAAAAATTGAATGTTTGCCAGAAAGAATACCAACTCTGAGCACATTTGATGCATTTGGCATTCATCCGCATAACTACCCAGGTCAATATTTACACAAAATATGATATTAGTAAATGATGGGAGTGTGCGCTCTAAATTTACAGAAGGACCTTTTTCATGGAAGTGGAAAAACTACGATGTTTTCCCTCGTTAGAAACGCAAACTAAAGTCTGTGTGGGATTTCAAACTAACCATTAATTACTTCTAATTCTAGGAACAAGACAAACAAACATTTCTTTGTATTCACCTACACTGCATTTATTCCAGGAATGAAAATGAACAATGGCTGACACACCAGTGGAACCAGAAAAGAAGAACAAAATAATGTAAAGACTTAAGACAAAAAGACTTCTAAAAGCAAAAAAAAAACCACTTTTATAATGTAATTTTGAAAGTTCAGGTCAAAAACCAGCACAAGAAAACTGTCATTAAGTTTCCATGGCGACGGGGTATGTTGGCCAAACCACATCTGGCCAAGCTGTGAGTACCAGTAATATCTCCTAGAATGTGTTTCACATTGGATGTGCCTTTCAGATCCATAGAAGGAAAGATATTTGACGGAAAAAACAAAAAATTTAAATTGTTTCAGTCTATCATTTAAAGGACTTTTAGAGGGGCTAAAAATGTGGGGCTTCAGAGTTACATTTATAATGTGTGTGTGCATACAAAAACCCTGTTTCCCCAAACTGTGAAGTGAAGGAACTTCAAAGCCCATGCAGCTCAGGAAGGATGATTCAGAACATTCCTGAGCTCTCAAAATACATAATGGACATAGTGGACTTTAAAGCAACCAAAATGCTCAAAAGCATGTCCCTAAATGCAAGATGAGAAAATCCATGCTTATGTTTGTTTGGAGCAAAGTCGAAAAGATTTTGGAGTTGTCTGTAAGCTAAGTGGAAACGAGTTGACCTGCAAAAATAATTGCACTTATTTAAATTTAAACAAAAAGGTTAAGACAATGTCAATGTTAATGTTAAATGTGTCCTCATGAATTTTATTGAACACATTGCAGCTATGCATGAATCCTGATCTACCGTTCTGGATTTGTTGAAAGAAAAACAGATTTCTATCCTTTATTTTGTGTCATGTTCAGCTTCTGGAATATTCTTCTTAATGGAGCAATAATATTCCTTTTGTTCAAAAACAACACTTCATTCAGGTGAGCAGCAAACCACCAAACAGATGGAAGTGAAGTGTGCGTGTGATCCCTAACCTGAGTCTGAGAAAGAACAGGGAAAACAGGAAGATGGTCAACAATGATGAATGTTTTTGTGAGACAATTGGGCGCTGCTTCCAAAACAACACAAAGGAAGTGAAACTAATACATTGCTCTTATTGAATGTTGTTTTAAAAGAAAAATTCCCAGAAATACAAACACTGAAATACTTCTAGGAAGAATAAAGGTTCACCTATGTGTTCAGCTAGTTTTATAGTCTTCACCAACATTTTTGCTGATTTTAGAGACAAAATTTCAGCAAAATCCTGTTTTACTAGACCAAAATCATTCCCTCATAGCTGCCCAACAACCACAAGAATATTTTTAAGGCGTATGCCGATTTGTAAAGATAGTGCATAAAGTTTCATCCTCTTTTAGCTTTGAAAAACCTGAATGCCTGCGTGACACTGAAGAGGATAACATTAAAAGTTTTTTTTAAATCAAGGAACAAGCCACTTGCTTACAGCATAAATCTCCCCTTCAGATTTCACGCCTCCAATATCAACCAGTGAACTCTTAGTTCTCAGAGGCTGACTAATATCTTAGGCTTCTGAAAATTGATGCATAACAGAACAGCCTCCCAGAGGTCAGCTTAAGCTTTTATCGGTTAACTGGGAAAAGGAAAGCATTTAATTCAGAGACATTTAAGATTAAGGTATTTGAATAGAACAGCTTCAAGAGGATGTCAAAACAAAAGAAAACTATGCAGAGAGAAGTTTCAGAGCAAAAAGAAAATGTTAGGCATTCCTCGCATTCCTTCACTTTCTGAATTTTTTGTTTTCATCACTTAAAACATGTTGATTTTAATGTTGAGCGTGAAGTTCCACCACCATCAAGTTACAGTGGGAAACAGAATCAATAACAGGGTATGGATACGACCATGAAAGATCCAACACAAACCAAAGCCACATCTCGTGGAGGCCATTGGGTGATCTGTGACGTCAGTCAGCCATCGTTGGGAGGCAAAAATCATTAGACGTGAACTAACCCCCTCCAGCATTTCCAAGCTTTGACCCATCATGACGTCATTTCAGAAGCAGGCATCAGACATGAAACAAGTCATGCCAGCCACTCTTCAAAGCGATGTCCTCTTTGTAAATGCGTGAACTGTCTGGGTCAGGTTTGATGTTGGTTGTAAAGTAAATTCTGACAGGTGGACAATTAGAAGAACAAGAGAACAGTAATCTAATTCAGGTTATAACTAAAGAAATGAACGATTCAGCTAAATTATCTTTTCAGTTTCAGGTAGTTTGCATTTCTACACGGGTAGATCAGGCAAATGAGGTTTGATAAGCCTCTCTGTCCTTAGGAAGAAGATATGCTGTACTGGTCAGCTGTCGGCTTCATCCTTAATACTTCATTTTTGGTTACTAATCGTGCAAGTCGTGGTCCACAGTTGAACAAAGCATAAAACACAATACATTTGCATTAGGTTTAACAGTTGACAGCTGGGACTATCAATTCCACCTTTGGGGACAGATAAACATCCACATGGTCGTTCCACAATGCTAGTTTCACCGAGACTCATATTTCCTTTGAAGAAAGTCCAGACAAAGAAAACCCCTTCCCAGATTTTTGAAGCTTGACTGACCAGTAGGTCACCTTCTGCATAGATACTGCATGGAAACTCTAATGGTAACGTGATCAACAAGCTGCGCACAAAGAAATATGAAGGATAAGAACACAGAATGGTAATTTCATAGTACAAAAGACTACTCAGAGCAACAAGTAAAAAAAAAAAAAAAGGAAAAGGATTTTCTTGGAAATAATGAGTAACTAGAACTTCTTCTGCATTTCACATCAATTTAATAGATTTCCCATTTTCTGTGTTCAACAACAGCTAAGAACAGAGGAGTGTACTCAAACTTTACTGCTTTCACTGCAGAGAAAGCTATGACTATAAATGGAAAAGAAAATTTGCACAAGATCCATGAACTCTTCCTTTTTAAAGTGAGAAAGTTCCATTGTGGTGGGCAGGAGTGAAAACAAGCTCATGACTGAAAAGCAAAAACAAAAGAGCTCTTGGTGTCTGCGTGCATCAACACCCACTCCTCTCCTTCCAGTGAGCTCAATGATAGTCTGCAGCATTGTGATGGCAGAGCTGCCGAGAGCCGCCAACTTGGGAAGAGGTGGAACAATCTGCCAAGCTTGCAGTTGCTAATAAATGTAAGTTCCAAACCATCTGAGAGGTGGTGGTTGGCACGAGCAAACAGAAGAGACCGGTTTCCATGTATGTGTGCAGCAGTTAATTGAAAGCAGCAGGATGGCAATCTATTCAGCATTAAAAGCATTATAAAAATTCCTCTTACCCAAGGAATTATGGGAAACTTAAACGGATTACAGCATGGGACAAATGAAAGAAAGATGCTGATGGCTGAAATATATATAAAATATTAATATATTAGTTGGCCTCTAATCGGAAGATTGAGGATTTGATTCCAACCCTGTGTGCCCATGTGTCGAAGTGTTCTTGGGATATATATATATATATATTTCAATCTCTGTTCTAATGACTAACACTAAGAAAAACATTTTATATGTTATTATTGCATAACAGTGTGGGAAGAATAAAGTCAGAGCAGTTTATGCATTTCATGGATAAAGTATAAAGGGGCATCTGCGTTTTATTTCTAAATGGACATAATGTCCTAACAGTTCTTAGCTACCACACAGATCTGAGTCACGCCGCTGGGCGACTGCAGCGCTAGCCACACTAAAGTGCCGGCCGTGTGCGAGCATGCATGTGCGCGCATCCACCTGCGTCTGGCATAAGGATGCAGACTGGGGGAGGGGAGCTGCCGTTGCAGCATCTTGACTTTGCACCAGCGAAAAAGGGTGAATGAAAGCTCTGCTGAGGAATGAATGAAGGAAGCTCCAGAAAGGCCTCATAGGCTCACAGACTCACGTGGACGTCTCTGTGAAGCCCACTTCCCCTCCTACAGTAATGCGTGTCCAAAAAGCACGCGCTCCGATAAGCTCTTCGACGCAGATCATAATTCTTCATTGTTTTTGGCAATCATCATCTGGCACGGTAAATGAATTAGAGCCTGCGGGCACAGCTCTGACACACTGATTCAGAGAAGCAGATGGATGTTCTCTGGATTTAAAACAAGCAGGCCCAGTTCCAGCAAAAGCTGAAGCAAGCATATATGAAAACAGAGGAAGTTCAAGATGAGAACATTTTATTCCTGACACGACATCCTCCTTAGGGGAATATTGGTATGATTGCATAGCAACAACTTCACAGTTATTCTCTGTGGAAATACGTGACAATATGACTCTGTTAAAACAAGTTTGATATGAACTTGAGCTTTATTTCACATCTAAACGTGGATCTCTTTTTAAATGATTCAAGACCCGGACCAGGGAGCAGCTCAAGCAGATTAAAACAATAAACTAAAGTCCAGAGATGCTTTTGCAGCATAGAACTGGGCTGCAAAAGCATTAGGCAGCAATGGGCACAACTGGGTCAGGAGATAGAAGAATAGACGTCATCCCGGCAGGGTCAGCCTGCTCGGGACGGCGGATGAACCCAGTTCAGAAACACAGCAATTTTATGATCAGTTAGCAAAGACAAAAATTAGTTAAACAACCATAACAGAAGAAATTTAAAGTAGGTCAAGGAATAACCCAAAAGAAACAGCGAACTGACATTGCAGTATGTGAGCCTGCAAATATAGGACAATTACTTAACACGTTGTGTAATTTAACACTTCCTTTCAACGATGGTAAATAGTAACTGATGTATACTTGTGAAAGGCTTTTAAACCTTCTTTGAAGGCCCAAAGGGCTTTACAGTCACAATTCCATTCACACACTGATGGCGGCTCCACTGCCAAACACTGGGGACATCCTTCCATCAGAGGCAATGTGGGGTTCCGTGTATTGCCCAAGGACACTTCGACACATGGGCAGGCAAGGCGGGAATTTAACCTGCAATATTCCAATCAGTGACCCTACCGCTGCACCACGGCTGCCACAATGGCTCTTTTCCTTCCCAGCAGTAAAAAATACGAAAGCAATCGTGCGTTTGACAGCAGGCTTTTGTTGTTAGTTAAGCAACAGCTTAAAGCATATCCTTTAGTCCAACTTCCTACAATAGAACAAAGATGCAAGTCAACATGCTTATTTTAATGTTGCAAGGCAAACACTTCTTGTAGAAAGCCTCGGTTTGTACTGATGGCTTTTCCCACATGCCTTTCTGACATCGTCACTTATGAAAAAGCTTCTTGAGAAATAAAACATAAAAAAGCAGAGTAAGACTGTGTGTGTACAAGTACAAGCTTGTTATCCAATGAGCTGGCACAATACAACAAATGTAAATAAAAATATTTTGACACTAGAAGAACAACAGCATCAAACTTCAGTTCAGTGCATCTGGGCTTCTCAGTTTGATTTAAAAAATATTTTTACAGAGCAAACAAAGACGCTCCTGCTTCATTTTGGGTTGCATAAATCACACAAAACAACAAAAGAGAAGGGTGAATGCTTTAATAATTAATAATTTAAGAAGTTCCCCAACATAAAAAAACTTGATCATTTAAGCTTTTGCACAAAATTATCAACATACATTAAAAATGAAAATCATAGCCAAAACACCAAACCAAACTGTTTTGGGTTCACAAGATCTTAATATTTATTCTTCTCATTTTAATTCAATTTTCACATACCTAATACTTAAACCACTTTATCATCATTTTGTTTAAATTTTATCCTTATAGTTTCTGTTAATGAAATAATTCAGTATTTAGCCTGAAAAATACAAGAAACCCTACGAAGAAACTACTGAATTTTATAAACCTATGTTAGAATAAAAGCAGGTCCAATTCCTGTTTAGTAGTTTATTCTGACAGAAGTAAAAGTGAAAACATTTATTGTTTGATTCAGGCTCACAGGAATCTAAGATCATTACTATCAGACTGCACAACTCCTCTGTGCAACGAGGTCATCAAAATTATTTATGAATCAATCTTTTAAACTCATTAGTTCAGCGATTTGTGGTTTATTTGTTTTTCTCTCGAGCTTCTGTGACGGGTGAATTTCTCCTCTGTGAGATTAATAAAGTTTTTCCTCTCTGAAGCCACATTTACATCACCCTCAGTAATGGACATTCAAGCGACTGCTTTCAATGAAACGTCTAGTATATTTACATTTCAGGTTTTGGCGATAAAAACTCTCATGTGCATGTGCAAGCTTTTATAACCGTACAAAACGTGTGGCCATTGAATGATAATTGCAAGTTAAAGCAGGTCGAACTTGGACCAATTAGAGACTGATTTTTTGCAAGGTGCAACAATACAATGGTGAGACAATGTCACAGCTGTGCAAATGGAGTCTCGTCTGTTTTTTTTTTTTCTGCTTCACATTACACAACCATGTGGTTAATTAACTGTATATATGCAATACCTTTCTGCTTTTGTTTGCACCTTCTCATTAAAGGACATTGCTTCTCTAAGTGGAAATGTCCCTTGTTGCCAATGGTGCCTAGAAGCCAAGTTCTCCTTATACAAACAAAGCACATCCTATTCATTAGGCTGCAGTGAGTCTACTGAGACAAAGGCCGGAACAGAGCCTTTATGAATGAGTCGCAGAGCTAAATGTTACCATAGAGAGGGTAAGCTTTAAATCACTAAATTAACCAGAACCTCTGTGGTTTCTCGGAAAGTCTATAAAAAATTTAGGTAAAACAATCTTGCCATGCACTTGAAAGATAACTCCTTCAAGCAACACAGGTTTTATACTAACTATAAGTTAATAATTAGTGTATTGTGTATTCATTCTGTTTTCTCTTATGTGACAACAAAACTGCACAACCTGTTGATTTGTTCTAGAAGTTGTAGTCCCTCCAGGCCAACAGCAACAACAACAGGGGGGCTGTGTCACATTCCACTGTGACTCCCCAAGGACAAGCTTGACATTGTGAGACTGGACTGTGCCGGTAATGACAGCAGCCATGGAGACCAAATTTCCTGTTATTGAGATGCGAAGCAGAAAGGAGCGGATGAGGGTTGATGGTTACACTACATCAGAATGGAAAAAATGGCTTTAGTTTTATCCAGTTCACTTACAGTCACCTCCCTGTCACACATCATCTTCCAGTTATTTGTACTTGTGTTGGAGAAGTCATCCATCCATCCAATACATTTGAAGAACTATGCCACTGAAAATGTGTTTTTGGTGATTTAATATGTTCTTGTGACATTTCTCTGATGATGAAGGACATGTATAAAGATTAAGATTAAAATTGCATTTCAGAGTATTTCTTTATTCAAGTTCTTGTGAATAAGGAGCAGGCGAAAAAAAAAAAAGATTGTATTGGTTTTGTAGAAAATACACTGTGAAGGCCACAAGCTTCCTGCTCCACTCCATTCTGATCGTCCACATGTAAACAACTAGATCCATGTATGCCTTTCATTTTTTTTGTCCAAGCTGACATCTGGCTCATAATTCTACAGCTGGATAGCTCCGATATTGCTCACCATTTTTGCTGCACTGGTAATGTTAGGTTGGGGCAGTAAGCTAGCAGAGGAGCGTGTAAACAAAGAGCTCAGTATTGGGTGATGGAAAGGTGGATATTTTTGTTAAAAATGGGGAAATCATAAACACAAGACCACTGGGAACACTTTTAAAATAGTTCAAAAGATGATCTTAGTGGATCTTTAAACAACAACACAGAATAGGATGTTTGAACAGAGCCGAAACAAAAGATCAGTGATTTTTAGAGTTTGTCTGTTGGTGAAGAGCTACTTAAAATGTAGTTTCACCCGTTAAATAATCTCAGTGAAGAGAAGACTTTCCTTTTAATCCTCCCGAGGAGCAGATGGGTTCAGTTTTGTGCATGACATGACATGTCTCTTGTAAATACATTTGAGTCCATTCTGCTGTTTAGCGTGTTTATTTCTTTTTACCGAAAACAACAAGAGAAAATTATATGTTTGGTTTGTGGGAATTAAAGAACCTGATTAACAAATTGATTGCAAAAAAAAAAAAAAACCAGAAGCGACAAAGTGGTGTAAAATTAGCAAAAAATAAATCAATACAAAATAGCAGTCAACAAAATCAAAAGCCCAAGCTCTTTTCCTCAATCCTGGATGCAGGTGACCAGGCTACTATCAAACCTTTCCCCCAGGTGTTGCTAATTAACAAATTAAAAAGGTGAAACATTCAAGACAAAAAGGTAAACCAGGAAATATGCAAAGAAACTACATTTTTACTCCTACACTCGTGCTAGTGCTCATCAAGGGCGTTCTATTTACACAGAACCTCAGCTTGGGACAGCTTTAGATGATTCTTTGACACGTGTCAAGTCATGCACACAATATCATTTTAAACAGTTCAAACTGCAGCTGCTTGAGTAGCTTCAAGGTCATCATAAATCAAGGAAAAAACTGTTCCCATATAAATCGAGCAATTTAAACTAACACTTGACAAAAGTCACTAAGCAGATGAAAAAGACGAATTCCCCGAAGATTTTTAGTATAGCTGCGTTTCCTGTATTTCTAAGAAGGCTTAGAATAGTATAAAATAATAAAACATCCTCTCCTCCAGAACAAATCTTTTCAGATCTGGACCTCATTTGTTAAAAACCTGAAGCAACCTCAAACCAGATGTGAGACTTCTCCTAACATCTGTCAGAGCTGCGCAGCTGATCAGAGGAATAATTGCGTCTCATCTACACAGAGGGAATTCCAATCCCAGGTCTTGTGAAGAGGAATGTGGAGCCTTGGTTTATAGCCCTCCGTGAATAAACTGGTTTTCTAAGGACATAGCAGTATTTAAACAGAGTCATAGAGCACTGAATTTCTTAAAGCACAATGTCAAATCTAATGTCACTGAATAAAAGGGAGATGCCAGATTAGAGACATTTGCTGAAGGAAATGAATGAACAAATTTGGAAAACAAAACTCTCAGCCAGTAGAGTGACATCCGGCGTCAGATTAGTCAGTCATTATCAGACTAGAATAATAACACTCATGAAATAAATGAGTTAATTCCATTTTAAAACATCAACAGATTACAAAATACACAACTATTTCTTTAAAAAGCTGTTTCTTCATAATTCTGCTGCAGCCGTGGCACAGCAGCTACAGAGGAAGCAAGAACGAATAAGTTTCATCAGCCTTTTAAGAAGAAGAAAAAAAAGACAGTCCTGTGACGCACCACCAAGTCTGCCCTGCAGTGTCTGCAAAAATACTCACTGCAGCAAATAGAGAAATCTGTTGAAGGCAAAGGAAAAGGTTTCAAATCAGAATAGTTTCATCTCCAGTGATCCAGCATCAGCTGCCGCCACTGATACTGTTTAGGCAGGTCTTCATTATGCACTTTATGAATATGCTTTTTGCCCAAGTTTAGAACAAATGTTAGCCTGTTTCAACTACAAAAGTCATGGAAAAATCATGGAAGGTAACTTTTCTTCAACTTTTTATGCATGTGTAGAGCCACTGTAGGCACCAGCCCTCTATTTATAGCCATTTAGCCTTCTGCTCAATCCAGCCCGTGTTAAGGGGCTTTAGTCTCCCTGCATCCTTCCTGTTGTCAACATAGAAAGCTGGTTTCCTCTCTGACTAGAACCTTGTGTACTAGAGAGAAAAAGAAAAAAAGTAGTTGGACAAATGCAGCCAGCTGAATTCCAGTTGACTAGTCACAAATTAGGAAATGTAGTAAAAACATAAATGAACACATAAATCAATATTATTACTGAAAATGTGTGCAAATATAATAAAAACAAGCACTAAAAGTATGTACTTAATTGAGGTTAGTTAGCAGATGTGGCTAAAACACTTATGTAAACCATTACTTTCCTGTGCTTCCTGCTGACAAAAGCATTGGGTTTTTTTCTCCATTTATAATGCAAAAGTATGGTTTATAAATGCACATAAAATCTATAGCCCACAACGCTTTTGCAAACCCACAGCAGGAGGTAAAATGACACTGTTACAGTCACACAGTCAGTGTTTTTTTTTAATGCGCCTGCTGCTGGAGCATGTCACCCGTGAATCCCTTACATTATCCACCAACATGCGATCCAAAAGCCCCTGATACAGAGCGAGTGTCAGCGACACATGGCAGAGCAGGCATGCAGATAAACACTAGATAAAAAAAGTTACACAGAGAACATAATACAACAAGAATCTGACATTAAGGAAGTGCAAAAATGAAGATACAAAATGCACTGCACACAAACAACCCCATCTGAGCTTTAACAAAACATATCCTAAACAAACATACCACTGAAAGCTGTACACTGTAGACCACAGAAAATCACCTTGTGTTTGACACAACTGTGTTGCAGATTCAGTGTGCAAATGTGAGAACAAAGAGCAACAAGGTCAGCCCACCATGCTTTCCTTACAGACGGAGGACTTAAAAAATTTGCTTTGAAAATCTCCTTTGAGGTTTTGTTTTTCAGATGTTAGCTGTAATTGCATAACTACAGAGTAAACGCACTGCAGCCTTTCAATAAAGGCTTCAAACTTTGCTGCATCATATAACTTTAAACTAGATGCACGCAAAAGAACTTTTACACTAGAATAAGATAAAGACACTTACCGCCATCACCAGCTCAAATGGACGTTTGTACACCCGCACGGGGGATTGATACTTCTGCACCATAGTGGAGACTTCAGTAACACCAACAACCTTCACAGAAATAAGAACGATCAGAAAAGACTGAGAAAATGACAGTTCCAGGCATTAAACAAACAGGAAGGAAAACATTTACTTAAAACACAGTTTCTCTGAGAGCCAGACTAGTACAATTAAAGAAACGATTGAGTGATGTGCAGTAAAGTACATATTTTGTTTGCCTGCTGGAAAAATTTTCCTGATCATATACAGGAAGTAACCCTCTGAGTTACTGTTCCTTAGAAAGGAGTAGCAGAGGAGATCTCTCTCAACCTGTGGATGATGTTCCCTCTGATTAACAGATGCATCATTTCTCACCTGTACTATTATAAAACTGTGCTAGCTAAAAAAGCTTTGCCCTAACACTTTGCTAACACTTCTATAAATAAAGCTCAGCTGCAGCCTCTAGCAGATAAGCACTACACCACTTGAGAGGGAAAAAAATGACAGTACAAATAAAATGTGCAGATTTGTTTTGTTTTTCAACCAAAAAAAAAGAAAATCCACATGCTTGATGATCTAATCCGGCTATGGTTCAAATTTGTCTCCGGAGATGTGATGGGGAAGGGGGAAAAATCCCATAAAAGCCTGTAACAGAATGTTCTAGATACTTGGAAATAAGTGGCAAGTAAAAATGTTTGTGCACATCAGCCAAACCTGAATGTACAAGGAATTACCTTCCTGTCAATTTTATTTATTCATGAGCAACAACTGGATTTGAGGTTTATTAGTCATTACATACACTATGAACTAAACTTCTTTATATTTAGCACAGTAGCCCGGGGTGCAGAACACAAAGAAAAACAACGCAGAAAGTGATGACAGTACAGAGATGACAGGGTTTTATTTTGTTAAGTTTTGGGGAAATTTTAAACTGCATTTTCTTTGTGTGCTTCGCAGTTCGGGGCTAACAGAAATCAACGTAAACAGATAATTACAATCCTAATACTAACATGTCATCACCACAGTAACTCTTCTTTAAACAGCACAGTACTACAGTGGTGCATAATTACCGTCATGATTCAGGATCAGTCAGCAACTTCAAAAATAAAAGTCCAAACAACAAAACAGTTACCTCCAGTGAGAAATGCTCTCGATATAGCAAGCAATTAAGCATGAAAATAATATCATTTTTTAAATTTTGTTTTTGTACTTTCTGGACGTTTAGATTAAAAAAAAAAAATCCGTTTACGCCGTCGATCTCTGTCAGTTTAAACCGTTTCTCTGCTCGCATTTTTGGTGTAACAGGATCCTGCTGTTTGAACAAGTTAAGCCCAGCCGCGCCTGGAAAACAAACGCTTTGCCAAAACGTACTAAATACACACCTAACCCAAAATCTGAAAAACACTTGTAAATCCATTCGTCTCGGTGTTTTCAGAAACCAAGATGGTAACTGTAGCGCACTAGTACTAGGAGCCTATCGTTTGGCTATCAGCGACAATACATTGTTAAAATTGGCTTAAAAGTACAAATGACATTACAAATCTGAATAAAAATATGTATTTTTAGTAAAAATATTTTAGGTTGTATTTTGTCCAACCATACATTTTAAAAAACGAAAACAAAACAGACAAAAATGGTCTGAAATCGAAATAAAATTTGGAACATTGCTAGTTTCTGTTAAACTGTAACTGGTGCCAAACACAAACATAAATTTAAAAACAATTTCTTTAAATTGAAATAAAGTTTTAACTTAATTTTGATGTTTTGTGGCAACTGGGTCAATAATTCGTAGGTAGACAGAGCTAACCATCTCGAGACGGCTAACAGAAAACTAGCTTACAAGCTAACGCTTGTAAGCTTTTCAAAGCAAACTTTTCAAAGCAATCTTAACAAAAGTCTTTAAAAATGTACCTGCCGAAGAACTGGAAACACGAAGAACGTCAGGTCGTGTCAGAAGTTGTTTGGTCCAGATGGAGCAGCGGAATGAACTCTAGCCATCCTTCTCCTCTGTTCGTCACTTCGCCGGGTCCGTGGCTAACGACTTTTAGCTTTATTATGCTAGCTAGCCGGTCATGTAGCCAGATTATGTCGCAAAGCAGCCAAAAGTTCTGCTCACACACGAGCAGCGACCGCTTCAGAACATCAAAACAGCGAAGAGCCCAGTGATCAATCACGCCTTCAGACACAAAGTGAGTCCACACAGGAGAGAGGGTAGCTGGACTCCTACGGCTCTCTCTTCTCCTCCTCCTGTCCTCGCGCCGCCTCGCCTCGCCTCGCGCGTAGGATGCCGAGGCTCCGCCCCCGTTCTGCAAGGTTATTTTCCAGGCTGCGTTCATGAAAGTCTGAAGGACAAAACAGCAGAGGGTAAACTCAGACTGTATCTCACCACTGAAACGAACAAACAGACAAACAAAAGAGACGAACACCGACTATTTGCAAATTATATGACGCAACCAGCTCAGTGGCGTTTAGATGGACATCACAGGTTGCTGTAATTAAGGTTTCTCCTGAACCCAAAGGTCAGACAGTGTGTTTACTCGCACCATGGGGGCATACGTGGTTTGCAAGTGACCAAACACAACAAAAATGTCACTGACATGACGTGTTTGATCATTTAAAAGCACATTACATGGGAGATTTATTCTGAATCTGATGATCATACTTTCAGATTTGTGCCCTAAATACTGAAAAAAGAAGAGGGAATATTCTGTTGGCTCAAGGATGTTTCAAAATTCCACTGCAATGTGAGCACATCCGTCTTGCACAAGTAATTAGACTCTTGGCTAAATGCTTCTTGAGCAACGGTGTGCAGTTTCAGCATTGCTTACTTCACGAGGAAAAACACTGGGCCCAGCTGAGAGCTGTTCTTTCAAATGGAGAAATACATACTGAGCCAAAGCAAAATCTACATCATGATAAACCTCCGTTTTTTTTCATTTGTTTAATCAAATAATCTGAAAATGCACCAAAAGTGCAAAAAAAGGAGCAAAAATACAGTTGGAATTAAATTTGAGTAATAAATGTCTCTGGACTGATAGGTGAAGGGTGAACCAACAGAATTAGCTTCTCAAAAGTCATTTCAGTGATAAGACTTCTAGTGTATGACGTAAATCGCGCACGTCATCTGTCAAATGGGGGTATTTATCCTTCCAGCTGTGTGTGTATGGCTGGCAAACAAACTCTGGCAGTTATTGATGCTTCCACTGCAGTGTAAAGCCCAACTATGAGTGCAGAATCATTCTGTTTGTTCCCATTCTGAGCCTCTTATGGGGATTAAAAAGATTATCATGCAAGAACCCAATATTAGGCTGTAGAATCTTGAATGAACACATTACATAGCTGGACACTTTAGTACAGAAAGCTTAATGCAGACTGCCTTACAGGTTTTTTTCTGTCATTAGGGGTAATCTGTCCCTCACATCATTTTTTCCCAATCTGCATCCAGCTTTAATGGCATTTGACAAAGCACAGGTTCGAATAAAGCATTTCCATTAAAGGGAGTATTTGAACTTGTGTAAAAACCCCTGCAACACTCTAAATCATTTATTATGTTTTTTCAGTTCTAAGGAGTCATCATACATCCAACTATTTTTAGATTGTTGAATATTTTTCTTTTTTTTTAGGAACAGCTGACTGTTTAATGTGTGAAGCTGTTGAAGTAAAGCGTGGTGGGCTTTCTCATCTGACTTAGAACTGACTAGAATTACATATCATAGATTAATCTTCTGTTTATATATATAATCTTTGGAGTCTTTCAGCTCATTGGTTCCTGGAAGCTTTTATGTGTTTCATGCATCTTCTCATGAATGTGGGACAGGTTCCAAACCCTCAAGTGTAAACGGAGACTGTTCTTTTAATATACAGGAACTAGGGCTGATCAGCAGCATGTGAGGAGCTTTGCTCCCTTAACATGTATGTACATGTCAAATTAAAAAGATTGGGCAAAAAAAAAAAAAAAAAAACTTCACAGGCACTTTTGTCTCTCCTGCTTGGATTATTATTCTGCAAACTAAATATGAACTACATCAAAGAAATTTTTAAAAATTATTAATCTCTGTTAACCTTGAATACCACCAGAGGCAATTGTTTTTGGCGTTTTATATAGTTTTTCTTGCATTTTTTTCCTAATGAGTTTGCAGTTGAAAGCTGGATGTTTGTGTGGCTCAACACTGACCTCTGTTGGCAGAACAGGGAACGACAAGCACAATTGATTTACAAACTACTGTGGTTTTGTTTTGTGGAGCTTTGAACTGTATAACCTCTACGTGTAGACGTTCAACAGGCATTTTATAATGAATTTTTTCTTATTTTAACAAATTTTTTTTTTTTTTTACGGAGTTAGAACTTGAAAAACAATATTTTCAGAGGCAAAGTGCTGTTGCAATCAAGGAAATACGTGTTCTACCTGTGGATCCATGTCCTAAGCTGTGTCATTCACAATCCTTTTTTTCTCTGGGTTTCTGTTTACCACAAAGTACTTCTTTGTTTATTGAAAAATACAGAAAAGACTGGTTCTAACTTACCAAACACTCGGTTAGCTTTGAATATGATATCAGATGTTATCCTGGGATTAAATGTCTTTACAGCCCATCTGTGATTTTCTTTGTGATATTAGCAAGTGTATTGATATTGTATTACATTTAAATTTCTCTTAAAATTGATGAATAAATAAAAAAACAACAGCAAAGCTCTAGAACTAATATCCGATCATTTGTCATTCATTATTTAAAAATACATCCTTCAAATCTTGTCTAATTCTTTTCAATTAATTATTTCATAACATCTGCATGGACTTTATTTGCACAAATAAATTGTTTATAATTAAATGGTCTAAAGTGGATAAGGAAAATACAAACAAATGAGCTGCACGGTGGCGCAGTGGTTAGCGCTCCTGCCTCACAGCAAGAAGGTTCCTGGTTCAAGTCCTGGCTGGGGGACCTTTCTGTGTGGAGTTTGCATGTTCTCCCCGTGCATGCGTGGGTTTTCTCCGGGTACTCCAGCTTCCTCCCACCGTCCAAAAAACATGCTTCATAGGTTAATTGGTCACTGTAAATTGTCCATAGGTGTGAGTGTGCATGGGTGTGTGATTGTGGCCCCTGCGACAGACTGGCGACCAGTCCAGGGATGTACCCTGCCTTTGCCCATGAGTAGCCGGGTTAGGCTCCGGCAACCCCGTGACCCCGAAAGGGATAAAGCGGATTGGAAAATGAATGAATGACAAACGAATGAATAAAACAGACACTTCTGATTGACTTTATTTTCTGCATTTTAAGTTCTTACAATTATAGGTAGTGACCCATTTGAAGTTTTTGGTTGGTCAATCAGAGTGAGTCTAGAATGTCTGTTAAACGTTTTAGTAACTTCATTTAACTCCAATCAATTTTATTTTTCTAAAATTTGATCATCAGTAAAGTTGCCATTAAAAAAAAGCTTGATATTAGTAATAATTGTTTAAAAATAAAACTTTTTAAATCTTTTTTTTGTGCCATTAATAATCCACCAAAGCTCTTTTTTAAACCACTTTACATTATTTTGCTTATCCTTGTCCTCTGTACTTTTCTCAATGCTGATCTAATGTTTTTCCCACTGAAAACTTCCGACTCGCTGCAGAGGTTTCCCCCACTCTGGAAAACTCTGACGCTGCAGGAACAGATTTGCATTTGTGGTTTGAACTCCAGGATGGAAGCGTTTTCTAAATTTGCATCTCCATCCTGAAATGTCCACAGTGATCTCTTACATTATCAGATGCTGTCACAGTTTACTTCTAATCTTATTGGATGTTTGATACAATCAAAGTAGCTTTAGTGACAACATATTAAACACATGTTTTAAAAAGCGGAAGATTGTCAGCTCATGAGATTAGAAAATAAAGACCATACGTGTGTGTAAAATGTTGGTAACTTTTAAATTATGACCAAGTAACTATACATTACACTCATACTTTTTCATTCAATGATCTCAACTGTGGTATTGAGGTATGGGGAAACACCTATAAAATCCCCCATACATTCATATTATAAAATTATCTATAGTAATAATTAATAAAGGGGGACATTATGAATACACCCGTTTTTTATTTTAAAAAAATCAAAATTTAAAAAGCGTGCAGATTTAATCAAATATAAGACAATGTAAATAATTTATCAAGCTTAAATGCTATTATTACAGACAAATTCAAAATATGTTTCAGGAAAGAAACTGAATATTATTTACAGAGAACAAAGGTCAACCCAAAAAAATCTGAAATCAAAATGAGTAAAAATGATAAACAATTACAAAAAGAAACAAAAGAAAATGAGAAGTCTATTGTGACAATCATGAGTTCATATTGATGTTTTGGTACATTGGTGCTCTTTTGTTTTTCTTTAATTCTTTTGTGTTTATGTGAATAATTATTAAATTATGCCATTATTATATGGTAATATTGGGGTTGGAAATTAGCACAAATCTTCTTCTATCCACTCCTTTATCGAGCACTTCATCCCTTTATGCTTATCATGTTTATTTAACTATTTGATTTTATGTTTGGAAATAAAAGAAATCAAATCCAAAAAGAAGTTTTTAACACCCTCGCTTTCTGAATGTTTTAAATTCCCATCTTATTTTCCTTATTTTCACCTGACAATTTTCAGAGGATTTTCTGTGCAATACTGGAACTAAAATGGGCGTATTTAATAAATGACAAAATAAAAGTATAAATCCACGGGTTTCATTAAAGACCCACTCAAAAAAATGTGTTTTTAACATGTTTTTGTCGCCCTTTTCTTGTGCTGGGGGAAATATATAAAGCAAATTAAGGTTAAAACTTAAGTCCTGAATATTTCTTTAGTCAAATCACTGTGAATCAGGAAGAGACCCTAAAAAATGCTGTTTGATAAAGATTGTAAATGTTACTAACTACAATGGGGGCGTCACAAGCTCCCAGTCTGATGCATCCGCTTGCAGATAAATAGGTCTTCATTTCCTTCGTCTGAGCTGGCTAAAAACTGTACGGCTGGACGTTAGGTTGGGGGTGTGAGGGGCTGTAAGCATTGGGAGAGCAAGTAAACAGACAGATGATTGGAAATGAAGGCAGGCTCCCTTCATGCTAACAGTCCTGTCCACCAGTGAGAGGCAAATTTTTAATGAACTATTGCTGCTCTGCAGAAAGTATGTCCCAGAAAAGTTTTTTTTGGGCTAAAACCAACATAATTAGGATCAAAAGACCACTGGGAACACTTTGAAAATAGATCCAAGTATGATCAGAGAGGGACTTTAAAACAGACATCTGTAGGAATGTGGCCAGGAGTAAAGTAAAGCAGATGGCATACATGTGACACAAAGTGTCCAACCACAGCCGCTCGGCATTCTGTGCCCTCAGGAAACGACTCACCCCATGGTAGCAGAAATATGCTGCAGGTGTGTTTGAACCAAGAGCAGCATGAGAGCAGGAAGTGGTTTTCAGCTTCTGACAAGCTGATGTAAGCAGGAAGTTCAGAGTTACTGACTGGAAAAAGGTTTTGAACAGTTACAGGAGCAAACATGCTCTCGGTTAAGAGTCAATCTCATCTGCTTTTTCAAACAGAAACTGAATTCAGTTTTTTTTTAAATAAACATATTTTTATTGGTGCTTCGCTGTCTCATAAGTGCAAGAAAACTTGTAATAACTTGAACTTCATTTTCATCTCTGGTTTCAGTTTCCTGCATTTATATAAAGATGCTTTGACCTAAAAGCAGAACATGATGAGAGGTAGGAAGGGAAGTATTCAATTAACTCAAACAAAACAGAGAGAAACATGCAGATTTCTGCAAACAGATTCACTTGATTAACTTTCGTCGATGTTTAGAAAGGAAGCTTTCACTGTGAGAGACTGACATTGAGTACAGCAGCAAAGCGACCACAGACAGAGCAGCTACCAGCATGTTGTTGCCGGATAATGTTTTTTGCAAGACAGGAAATGAGCGAAGCAGAGAGATAGAAGCAGAGAGGACTTCTCTGCCTACAGTGGCGCAAACAACGTTCTCCATAGGAGCCCGTGAATCAGACCAAACAGGAGTTCATGGAACCTTGAACTGAGAAAGATTGAACCGAGCTTCAGATCTGCAATGGGGACCACTGAAGAGAAAGGTGCAGAGCCTGCAGCTTTGCCACTATCGAAGGATCAAGGGTTGATAGAGAAGGAACCTGCAGTTGAGACGCCGCAAACATCTGAAACCTCTGACCCTTTCAACACGTACAAGTGGCACACTGGTTCCAAGGGGGCAGCAAGCGACCTGAAAGAAGAGGGAGATGGAGACGCCGTTTCCTCCACACTAGCAACAGAGAAATACCAGAAGGCCGTCAGCAACAAATGGACCAAGATGCAAAACTGGCGCAAAGCCCTGAGCGAGGACCCAGCTGGAGACAAAAGCTCCTCTGGGGGGAAAGGTGCAGATGGAGCCAAGTCTGAGAAAGGGCCAGGAAGAAAGAACCCCTTCAGACGAGCCCTGTCTGAGCCTCCGGGGTCACTTTTTGCAGCTTTGAGCACATCCTCCAGCTCCACCAGCTCAGCTCAGGCAGCTTCCTCCTCATCTGCTGCTGCTGCTGCTTCTGAGGCCTCAGGAGCTTCATGTGCTGACCCCTCGCAGAAAGGAAGTGGGGGAGCGCTCTTCAAGAAATACCTGTGGAATGTAACCCAGAAGCTGAAGAGACCAAAGCTGCAGACTCGCAGCAGCACTCCAACATTACTGCCAGGTAACACCTCAAAACCTGACAGCAGCCGATGAGAGAGGCTTCACTGCTCAGTTTAGGATTTTCACAATAAATGTACAACAAATGTTCAAACTAGTGTTTATATTAAGCAAACTGCAGTCCATGTGGTTAAACTGTCATTTCCTATGCTCTCAAGTCAGGTCATTCCGTCGCACATGGTGGTGGGTGTGGAGGAGGTGTATGTGAGATCCTCTCACCAAAACCATGCCGTGAACAAATCAGCATTTAGGAGGCAAACAGTAAAAAGTTCCAGCTCAGTGAAAAGGAAAAAAAAGGTCACAAAGCCTGTTTTTGCCATGTCTGCACTCATGTGTGGTCTTATTCCTGTTAAAACAATACAATAACTATTATAAAAACATAAACTTTAAATGTCAAAAAAGGTTTTTTTAAAATAGAAGTTTTAAAAAGGTAGTAAGAAATTATTTGAAATGTTTTTGTGAATCCTTATATACAATTCTGTTTATTTATTAAATCCATCAAAAGATTGACAATTAGGCTCCTTTTGCTTATGAATTATTAGATCGTTTGTCAACGTTTTTCCTTTTGAAATCTTTTTTGATTTTTTTAAATTCTCTTTTTTATGTTATCTATTTAAAAAGCTTAAAATAAGAACCCATAGCGACAACAACGTAACAGAAAAATATCAGAAATGTGTTCTGTGGTCCACTAGGTTTGTTGTATGTACCACATAATATTCCTTTTAAGGAAATAGGGGTCTGCGTTCTTATGGGTTAAAGACCCTCTCTGATGAAAATGGGGTTTTTAACATGTTCATGTGGCATTTTTCTGAGAATGGAGGACATATTTAAAGAAATATGTTTTGAGTTTTTCTTTATTCAAATTACTGTGAAATTATATATACTGCCGTTTGAAAAACATCGTATTTGACAGAAAATACGCTGGTTGGGCCACAGGCTCCTTGTTCCACTCCATTCTGATCCATCCACTTGTACATGGTTCTATTATTGGATCTATTTGGTTCCACCAAGCGAGACTCATTTGTCACTCACTCCTCTTAATTCAGTTTGATTCTGCTTATGTGCACGTGAACAGCTTCTCTCTTTTCTAGAGGACTTTGTTGCGCTTCTCTTCACGTGTGACTTTAGGTTATTAGGTTTTCCCATTTTATATTTGTATCTAACAAACACTAGAACCCCAGAGGCAAAAAAGTGAACACTTTACATTTACTGGCAGTGAGTGAGGAATTATGGGTAGTTTATGATGAACTGCAGGAAAAGAGCAACTCAACTCGGCGTGTCAAAACTGATAACATCAGTAAATGGGAGTAGCCAAATGTGAGATAAGATTCTTCACGCCATAATTAACATAAATGGGACACAAACCAGCATGCGTCCGCAGTTACGCTGGGTTGATGAGAAACAACAAAATCACGACTTGAGACTAAGTCTGAAACAAAACGTTTCATCGTCATTAATCTTTCACTATTCAGCTCATTTTTCTGTCACTTCTCTTTTTCTGTTCATCATGTCAACATGTGTGTGCAATGTCATGTTGGCTTAGCAGATGTCCAGGAGGTCGACCCATCATCAGAGGCCTCCACTGAACCTAGACAGCAATGGGTGCCCCCCCAGGAGGTCCCACTCTGGGACATCTGCAACTGCATCCTTGAGGATGGCCAGATTCTCATCTCTCAAGAAGACGAGGTACCAGTGCACACGCTCACACAACAGTGCCCTTTGGCGTCCACATGTTTGAAATGGCTTGAGTCTGTGTCCCCCTCAGCCGACGACATGGATCCGGAACCGAGTCAGCAGCTGCTTGTCCAACCCGAGCATGCAGAACCTGGTGGACATCGACTCAGGTGAAGTGCATTCCTTCTGCAGTGATGCAAAGCGGGAGCTGCATAACTGTCACCAGAGCTCGCTCCAAGCATGCACACTATCAAAGAGGAAATATCTGAATGTTTGTTTGTAAGCGTCACTGTCAAATTGCTTCCTCTGGGTGTTTTCTGAAGAAGATAGCATCGTGATCGGGTGTCTTAGCAGAGAGACAGAATCGCGGGGTGGGTAGGGTCACATTGTGACTGACAGTCAGTTTGCCTGGATGCCAAAAGAGCTGCTCTGCCAAAACCGTGATCCAGCAGTAATCCCTCTGTCAGGAATAGACAAATAAGTCAGAGAAACTGAGAAGTATCTGGACTATTCTGCACTAAAGGATGGGATTTAGGCGCTGGATCGTGTGTGGTGGGTCTTTGGGTAAGCATGGAGAAGCCTTTAGCTCTCAGAACTCTAAACTCACTTCCTGACTTTAAGTTCTAACATGAGGTTTTCCTGCTACGCGTAAATAACTAAAGACATTTTAGTTTGATTTTTTTCCTCCAATCTTTGAGTAAACTTTACCAAAGAAGGACATTCTTTCTAAGGTTTAAACTAATGTTGCATTGCAGAAACTGCTTCCCTTAAGTAAAAAAAAAAAAAAAAGAAAACCACATCCTGTGTGTAGCTTTAAAAACGCAAGTTTACCAATAGAAAAACTTTAGTAAATGTCTCTTTCAAAGGCATAAATATTAGTTTGGTCAAAAAACGTTATTTTTTAAAAATTTTAAATAAAAACAGGTTTCAAATTGCAGATGTGTGATATAAACATAGCTGCACTCTTTCTTCTCTTCCAAACAGACCAGAAAGCTGCTGGCAGAGTTTTTTTGTTTTTTGGAACCAGAAGTGTTCCTAAGTCTTCACAGAGTTGTTTTCAAATAACTGCTGTTTAATTTAAATCTCTTCATGATGTGGGAGGCAAATATTTATCAGATACTCAGCAAGGCTCTCTTAGTGGAGCTGTTTTTAGCTGCCTATCGATAAGCTAAGATGTTCCCCAACTGCATTTTTGAGTAACACTTTATATAATGAAGGCCCTTTATTAGTGTTAGTTAATGCATTGACTAACTATTAAATAGAGTGTTAACAGACACTTTTTGCATTTTTGTGCATTGTTAAGTGTATCATTTAGTTAATGTTTAATTATGCATTAATTAACACTAAAAACGGGACATTCATCTGTACTTGAGGTATTTTTCTGATGATGTATAGAGCACTCACAGCAATAGGGAGAGGAAGTTGCTCCATATCAAGGGCCCCACCCACAACTCAGAGGCAACTCCCGTTGCTCTGCATAAGTGATGTCCTAGAAAACGACACAGGTTTTTTTTACATTTAAAAACTGCATAATCATAAAGTAAAGAGCACTGGGCATGCTTTGAAAATAGATAAAAATATGATCAAAGTGGGACTTTAAACTTTCTCAAATCCTTTTTCTTTCATTTTAACTTGGTTGCAATGGCTGTTTTGGAGTTCCTAAAGAATTTTTCTCTTGAAGAAGCTCTTTAAACTGCTTTTGGGTTAGAAAAGGACCTTCACATGAATGCTTTGTACGTGTCTGCAACACCAAATGCAACAAAAAATTGTAGTTAGGCAACAACCAGATAAAATGTCATTATTACATGATTCTGAACTTTTTAGGAGAACTGCCAAAAAGAATTTGGCTCTGAAAGGGTTAAAGCCTAGAACAGGGGTGGGCAAAAACAAAAGGTTCTAAAATTTGACAGAAGGGCCGGACCAGGAGTGTTTTGGTAACACACCTCATAAGCGAAAAAGATAATATAGATCCTGGATGGAAATATGCTTTATTGTTGATTGAAAATTGATACAGAACATTTTGGATTTTTTATTTCAAAACTGTAGCTTTGTTTTCATTTTAGTGCCAATTGCACCAAATGGGAAACTGCGTTCATGTGGTGTTTGAATGATCGGATAAATGCCTGTCCGACTCGGAAAATCCGCCTGAAGGTCAGAGAAACAACAAGCCTTCCAACACCACATGAATGCAGAATAACTTTCTGGACATTAACAAAGGTCAGTGTCTTTGTAGTGCACCATCTGTGGGGAGACACCAAAATCATAGAAAAAATAAAGCATCATTAAAGACTATCAGTACAATTTATTCCAATTTGCCGGAATAAATAGTTGAACCTGCTGCGTGTGGCCTCCTGGCTGTAGTTTGCCCACCCCTGGCCTAGAAGCATGACTTATAAGTGAAAATCTGTTTTCCTCAATGCAAAAAAAAAGACAACATTTATGTAGAATGGAGAGGTTTAAAGTCATTGAACATACATTTTCTGTCTTAAAAAGTCTTCATATACTTTGTAATTGAGTGAATGAATTACTATACTTTTCTGGGTAACAAATTATGAAAAAATAAAGCACAAAAAACAATCTCAACCGAATAAAGAGATGTTTATTTCTGTAAATGGTTGACCAAAACTCACGTTTCACCTGGGCCTTCAGAGTGCAGCCCTGACACTCCGGGCCCCTTAGGCATTAGTCGACCAAAGAGCCAGGATGGCGGCGTGAAGGTGAGTCTGGTTTGCTCGCTGATGTTATGTTTCCTGTTGACGCGGCACGGACACAGTACTCATGTTCCCCTTTTACCCCAGGGGATGATCAAGCGGCGTCTGGATAAGGTCAAAAGGAACAGCACCACCCAACTGATCCCAGCAGGACTCAAAGTAAGCAGGTAAAGCTCACAAATCGTAGAACAAAACTGTCACCATTTAAACAATTATAGTTTGTGAGATCAAAATGAATGTCTGATATTTTTTTCCTTTTATTAATTCACAGATATGGTTCCCGGGAGTCCGTTTCTATCCCAGTGGCCGCAGTTGGGAGTCTGGATCTGAGCGCAGACACCAGCATGGTCATCAGGCCCGTCCATGGCTCCATTTTAGGGGAGAAGTACTGCTTTGAGGTAAACTGTAGGAACATTTTAACCCACAATCCCAAGCTTCTTCAAATCCAGGAGTTTGTTTTACAAACTTAACCCTACATAAACATTGATGTCATATTTTATAAGCTTATTTCTGAGAACCCCATCACATAAAAATGATCCAAACTTTCCTTCAAAAACCCATGGTAAAGAATAAAGAACTTTGTCTATGCTTTCTGCCCTGTAGTTCATCATCATTCCACTAGGGGCAGTAGAAGGGGTTTTCATGCACATTTAATGAAATCTCCGAAAAAACTTTTAGCAAGAAATGTTTTGCTGATTTGGATAACTTTCTGATGAGAATAACTCATTACTCATTTTTTGTGAATGCCTACTGTCCTGAAAGAATGCAAAGTTTGTTGATAATTAATTATTTTTGAATAGTAACACCGTGTTAAATTGTGTGGATTAAACTTTAGACGGTAGGTAAATCTGGTTTTAAAAACATTCATTACAACAAAATTAAAATTTTCTGTAAATTATTTGGTGGAGTGGGGTTTAGGGTAAAACTATTGTTTTGGACAGACCCACTCCAAAGAAAATTGTGTTGTTCTTACCATTGGGGGATGGCTTAGTTGATTAAGTGTGGGACTGGAATCCAAGATATCCGAGTTCAACTACAATGCTAATGCTAAAGCTATTTGCATAATGCTAAATTTGCTAAAATGGACTTGAAGTTTCCATAAGAACTATGATAAATAGAAAACTGAAGCAATTTGCCTAAAGTTCTAAAAAATTGCTAATAATTTGCCAGAAGAACTCCTCAATAAATGTCAATTTAGCAAAAACAGCTAGCATGTTGCTAAAATAGTAGCTTAACTACAAATTTGCCCAAAAAACCTCAATAGATGCCAAATTAGCCTAAAAAGCTAGCATGTTGCTTAAATATTAGCAAAACTCCAAATTATCCCAAAAAACCCTCAGAATATTGCATTTTTGAATATTTGTTTTTTTCAAATGATGTAAATCAGGAGCAGACAAAAAATGCCATATGAAAAAGAGCTTGGTTGTGACAATGTAAATACACTGGGCAGGCCACAAGCTTCTTGCTTGAGCTCTCACAGCAGGGAGGAAGGATGACTGTGCCAAAGGTCCCGCCCACTACTCAGAGGCAAATTTCTAATGAACTACTGCTGCTCTGCAAAAACAATGTCCTAGAAAACGGCACAGGTATTTTGTCTAAAAACAGCATAATCCTAATGAAAAGACCACTTTGGAAATACATCAAAAGATGATTGGAGTGGGACTATAAATTTAAAAGGACAGTCATACTAAATTATTAAACATTTTATTAAAACATGTATCTATTGTGACAGTCATGCTGGTTTTTCTGTGGTAAAGGTGATCAGTTCGGAGAACACCCACTGCTTTGGCTGCTCCTCAGCGGCTGAGCGTGACCGTTGGATTGAGGACCTAAGACGGGCAGCTCAGCCCAACAAGGTGATCCTCAGCCCCATTTCTTTTCTGAAACTTTTCACAACATCAAAAAGCTAGCTGAAGCATTGACTTTAATTCTGCAACAGGATAACATTGAGCGTACTGAGAACTCCCTGAGTTTGTGGGTAAATGAAGCCAAGGAACTACCCCCCAAGCAGCGTTACTACTGCGAAGTACACCTGGATGGGACCCTGTTTGCTCGCACCAGCAGTCGCACTGTCGGCAAGGCAGCTAACCGCTCCAGCATGCCGGGGGATGCGTCTGCCAAGTCCTCGGGAGGGCCAGGGGCCAGTGGGGCAGGAGGATGTCAACTCTTTTGGGGCGAATTCTTCGAGCTTGACAACCTGCCCTCCGTCTCCCAAATCAGCCTTCACCTTTTCCGGGAGGACGACCCAAAGAAAAAGCGCCATTCCAAGGATGAGTCAAGCCTTCACCCACTGGGCAGTGTGGTGATATCCATCGCTGATGTTCAGGGGAGGACCTACCAGGAGAAATGGTACCCCATTGTTCCATACAAAGCATCAGGTACAGCGGCGACCAAAGAGCTACTGGGCCCACAGGCCTCTCTACGCATTAAGGCCCGCTTCCAGAATTTGAAAGTGCTGCCGATGGAAAAATATAAAGAGTTTGCAGAGTATGTGACGGTGGATTATGTCGAAATGTGCAAAAACTTGGAGCCACTTCTGAATGTGAAGGAGAAGGAAGAGCTGGCAGGAGCTCTGGTTCATGTGCTCCAAAGTATCGGCAAGGCTAAGGTAGAGAATGAACAAGACATATGAGAAAATCTCCTCTAAAGATTTATTCTAAACATCTCTGACTGTGCTTCAGGAATTCCTTATTGACCTGGGCAGCGCAGAGGTGGAACGACTTGGAGAGAAGGAAGCACTGATCTTCAGAGAGAACACACTAGCTACTAAAGCCATAGACGAATACATGAAGCTGGTTGGCCAGAAGTACCTCATTGACACACTAGGTAGGCTAGTAAAATGATAATGTAGTTTTTTTTTAATCTTTTTTTTTACTAAATATTTCTTGTTGCTGTAGGAGACTTCATCACTCGGCTTTATACCTCGGTGGAGAACTGTGAAGTCGACCCACGTAAATGTCCTGCAGCTGACCTGTCAAACAACCAGAGACACCTGAGGTCAGCCTGTGAGGAGGTGATGCAGAAGATTATTGAGATCCACGGGTGAGAAAAGACGGCTCATCGTAGAGACTAAATGACAGAAAGTTTGACATCGCCAACAACTGACACCAGTTTTGTGTACAGACCTTTTCCAGAAGAGTTAAACAAGATCTTCTCCAGTTGGATGGAGCTGTGTGAGGACAAGGGCAGGGCAGAGATTGGCCAGCGACTCATCTCTGCTTCGCTCTTCCTTCGCTTCCTGTGTCCTGCTGTTCTGAGTCCTTCCCTTTTTGGTCTGATACAACCCTATCCAGAACCACATACTCTACGAACTCTGACCTTAACTGCCAAAGTCATCCAGAACCTGGCCAACTTCACACTGTGAGTGGCATCTTATCTTTGTGGGGCGACCGTGGTGCAGAAGTAGAGCGGTCAACTTCTTATTGGAGATCGCAGGTTCAGTTCCTGCCTTGCCTGCCCATGTGTCATATTGTCTTTGGTGGTTATTGGTTGGTGCCAGCGTAAGGCAGTGGAGTTGCCATTTGTGTGTAAATGTGTATTGTGTGTGTGAATTGGATTGTGACTGTAAGCGCTTTGGTCTTCTAAAAAAGGTAGTAAGGCGCTAAATTAGTGTTCATCATTGACCATTTTGTGGACAAAAACACACATTCTGAAATAATTTCATTATTTTCTTCTATTCTAGATTTGGAGAGAAGGAAGAGTACATGCTTTTCATGAACGAATTCTTGGAGCAGCACTGGGATGGAATGAGGGTTTTTTTGCAAACAGTGTCCAATCAAGACACAGAAATCCAAATGACATCTTTCGATGGCTACGTGGATCTGCCCTTACGTCTGGCTGTGCTCCACGGCCTCCTAGTGGACATCATCTACACAAAGGATCAGGTAGGAAACAGTTAAAGAGGTTCCTTCAAAAGAGAATTCAGAAACTTTACATGGTTTGTTAGCAAGGCTAATCACTTTGATAAATGATGGTATCTAACACGTTACCTGTTCTTTCGTCAGGAAACAATTGAAAAGCTGCATCCTCTGCCTTTGATTCTCAATCACATAACAGACTCACTTGGTGCTGAGGCGCCTCGGATCATCATCAGCAGGTATTTTAGGGGCAACAACTTACAACTTATTACACATTGGAGAACATGGAGGTGTGACTGATCCACTGTTTGCTTTTCACAGTCATCCTAAACAGTCTAAGCCTGTTTATGTTCCTCCTAAAGACTTGGGCAAGTACAGCCCTCACCAGTCTTCCATGCAGAAGCTGCCTCTGGGTTCAAATGGCCTTCGAGAAAAGTAGGACATGCATTTTTTCAATTGATCTTTTGGGAATTTCCAACACACGAGAGCTTTACCATATTTTTTGGACAACGAGTCACACTCTGGAGCATAAGCCACAGCAACAACAACAAAATATAGCATAATAAAGAAGAAAAAAATCATGTAAAAGTCGCTCTGTCCTTTACAAGTCTCGCTTTTAGGAGAAAAGAGCGATGCTTCTGAACAGCCCCGCCAATTCCAGAGTAATGTTGCGTTTACACCGAACACAACTGACGCGCCAAATTTGTGTCTGCTGCCTCTTTTTAACGTGCGTCAAATTCAATGCTTAATGTTTTAAAATGAGCAAAATTCAAGAGGAGAACAATCCGATTTTCCTCCATGTTTGTTTTGGATGGCACTTCTTCTGTGTGCTGTCAGTAGCAGAAACGGATACACACTTACAGTGCCCTCTAGTGGTTGTTTGTGGGAAACAACTGCTAAAGGGCAACCGGATGTTAGTGGGAAAATGACAAATTTTTGATCCTAAATGTTTTCTTTAATTACATATAAGTCACTCCTGAAAAAAGTAAGTATTGTGTAAGGATTAAATATCGTTTTATATAAAAACTAAAATATTATGAAAACGTGATCGATTAATTGCTTTAAATGTCTTTTTTTTACTCAATTTCCCCACAATAGTTTATCTTTAATGTATTCCTTAAAGCCCCACTCTGATATTTTTATTTTATGTCTATTGTAAAAACGTTTCCAGTGCTCTTTTAATTGTGTCTATTCCGTTTTTAGCCAAAACAAAAACATAAAGAAACCTTTGTCGCTTGGGACATAGTTTCTGGAGAGAGGCAATAGTTCACAAGAAATTCACCTCTAAGTTGTGGGCAGGACTGTTGGCATGGAGAAATCCCACTGTCCTTTGCAAATTTAAGCTGAATTTTGTTTATTTATGTCCATCATCATCACATAAAAGCCACAAGGACATGTTCAAAACACAAAAAACATGATTTTCATTGGAGTGAGTCTATACTTGTTTGTGTATGTCTCTACACAGTAAGCACACCATTGGTGGTGCAAGGCCTTATTTCATTGAAATATTTGTCAACATTTGCGAACTTTAAAAAATAATTTTACCCCTTGTAGAATAAATTGCATGCAGTTCTAATACTGTGCATTCTTCTTTGGTTCCAGAATGACAGAGGAACAGAGAAAACCTGTCAAGAGAACTCAGAGTGCTCCTCATAGACGTCCCATTCACCCAAAACAGCCCATGAAGAGGCAGAAAAGCTCTGAAACACTGGCTTCACCCGAGACAGTGCCACCGGCAAAGGCCGACCAACCACAGGAGGCCAGCCAGCTGAGCATCTCACCACCACATCCTGTGAGGACTCATTTTAGAAAGTCTTCTCACTCTAAGAGAAGTGTTGCTTGATTGTACTGCAAGTGAAAAAAATAAATAATTAAATAAGAGGCAATTCTTTATGGCATCTCCTCAGAGTGGAACTGCCAAGCCTGCACCAGCACCAGTTCCTTGGATAGTCAATCCCAACAGGGACTCAAGAGAGATGAAGGCAGAGAACGAGCAGTTAAATTTACTGGATAAAGTATATTGCACCGCCGGGCCCCAAAAGTCACTTAATCCTAGCATGACTTTCATTTTGACTTGTGGCTGTAATCTAAACCAGCAGGCTCAGGAGCTGTCGGAGCTGCGTCTGGGGATCGAACAGGTGACAGAGCGGGAGCTGGACATGGCAAAGCGTCTGGAGGACTTTATCAACCAAAGCCAGGACCAGAATGCAGTGTTGCAAGCTGAAGTCCAAGAGCTAAGGAACCTGCTAGCAATAAGAGAAGAACAGCTGGCTAGTGCCAACTTCAGGTGTGTTTGTGGTGCAAATGACGTGTTTAATTTGTTGGGATATGAAAAAGAACAGATGATTGTTCGTAGAAAGAATTTTCTCTTGGTTATGGGATTAACCTTCCTCTTGTGTTAGCTGTCTGTTTGGTTGGTTTTGACCCACATCTTAAATCAGGTATAAAGTAAAGACATAATTATTCATACAATTTTTTTCCTATCTCTTAGTTGTCTTGTTAGGCGTCCTTATTAATGAAATGACTAGTATCAGTGTTTTTGGTTTGGGCTGCATGGCCTTTTTTCACATTATTTCAATTTTAGGAAAAATGGAAAAGGCTATGTAAAAAAAGTAATTGATAAATAAAAGTTTTCTTTACAGCTGGATGAAATTAAAACACACCTCTTTAAAAATGTTTTATTTATTAATTTATCAAAAGGATTACCAATAGTTGCATTTACAGTGTATGGGGTCAGTTTTGACCTATATATATAGAATAAGTCAGAACAAAAAATAGTGATTTCCAAAGGTAAAACATTTTGTTGAGATAAAGATCATTGACAAGTTCACAAGCCTTGAAGTGATAAAATTATTCTTTTTTATTACTTTTATGCTTGCAAAACAAATAATGGGTCAGTGCCGACCCAAACACAAGAGGAAGGTTAACACAGGGAACACAGCACTTAAAGCAGTCACACACATATTGAAGAAGTTGTTTTTGAATTTTTCTTGTTGAGGAGATGTTTATTTATTTATTTATTTATTTTAGTTTCAGTGTTTCAGAAAGTTCTGGAAGTTTTTTTCTGTTCTCGCCTGTTGCAGATTGGGGGTGATTGAGGAGGAAAGAGAAGAAGATGAGAGGAAGTTAAGTGTTGCTGTTGTAGCAGCTGAGAGAATGAACGTGCTGGTAAGAAAACAAAGAAGAGGCTATTTTTTTTTCTCATCCATTAAAATTTTTGTCACAACTGCCCCTATGGGTGATCACGGGCTGTCTGCAGGTGAAAAATGGGCAAACCTCTCAGGTAAAACTTTTATGACTGTAGATCAGTCTGTGAGTCTGTAGAGCTAAAATACTTGTGCACAGTTTTCTGCAAGTGACTGGTTGTAGTGAACACTTCTGCAACACGTATGAGGGTTAATAAGGTAAATAAGGCGCAGTCGTGTTAAAAATATTTAAATTTTTTTTAACCCCCCTCAAAACTCTGCGCACTGGGCAAGGAGCCCCTTAGTTCAAGTAAAAAGTCTGTGCCGCTTGCGTGCAGCCTGGCTGTTAGAAACAAGATACAAGAAAATCAGAGTGCACTTTGTGTGGACTTCCTATGGGTGTCCTACGGGGACTTAAATATCACCTGCACACCCTGAGCGTGCTGCATTTGCGTGGTCAGTAAAGAGCCAAATTCTTGCCTGCAAAGACATTTAAGAAGGACTTCACAGGCTTAACCCAGAGATATGCAATCCACAACAGCCTTGTGCAGGTTTGATTCCAAACCACAAACCAGCAAAGCCACTTTTGCATTGTTTTCAGACTTTTAAAAAAACATTTTTCTTTCTTTTTTTAATTGCACAGGAGGAGCAGTTTGCAGGCCTGATGAGGGATCTGCAGCAGCTGACAGAAGCACACAAGAATAACACTCAGCTCCCAGAAAAACAACACATCAACAGCAACTAAATCTTAGCAGAGATTTGAGGCTTATTAACATCCACTCGTTTAATCAGGTCACCTTTAATTAAAGACTCCACTGAATTCTGCTTTAACCTCAATGATTTGTACATAAGACGCTTTTAGGAAGCACATTTACAGGCTTTCTGTTATAGGGATGAGGAGAAGATCTACTCTCCAGTTAAAGAAACTCAGCATGTTTTATGTAAAAGTAGCCAGAGAAAAGTTGCAGCTTCTTGTGAGATTTTCTTTTACTTTTCACTTAGTGATTAAAAAAATAAAAGTCAAACAAAATACACATTGAAGTTAAAAAATGAAAAAGATGAACAGACGAAGAAGAATTTAGTTGTAAGCATGACAGGAGGATTACAAAATGCAAATGAAATGTGTGTGTGTATTTACATGCAGGAATTGTTACAACTGTTTTGCTTTTGTACACCAGCTTCAAATGAGGTTTACTTAAAAAACCTTTGGAAATAAAAAACAATACATTGTTTTTCATGTTTTTGGTGTGAACAAAAGAACACATCTTTTTTTTTCAAGGAATTTTAAAGAAACACTTTGTTTTGATGTCTATAATATGTTCTTGTGGCATTTTTCTGATGATGGATATATATGTTAAGGAAAATTCCATTAATATTGTATTTCTGAGTATTTCTTTATTTAAATTGTTGCAACTCAAGAGGAGATGAAAAAAATTACTCCTCTTTTCGTGACAGAAAATGTGCTTGCCACGAGCTCCCGGCTACACTCCATTCTGATGCATCCGATTGTAGACAATTAGATCCACGATTAGATCCTCTGTTTTCCTCGTCTGAGCTGACACTTGGATCAAAACTGTAAAGCTGGAAAGCTCCAATAATTCTCACTATTTTTGTTGCTTTGGTAATGTTAGGTTGGGGCTTTAAGCTAGCAGGAGAGCGTGTAAACAGAGATCAGGGAGAGCAGAGTACAGTCCTGCCCACAACTCAGAGACAAATTTCAAATGAACTACTGCGGCTCTGCAGAAACTAAGTCCTAGAAAACGACTGTTTTTATTTGTGGCTTAAAACGACATAAACATAATTAAAAGACCACTGGGAACACATTTACTATAAATCTAAGATGACTGGAGTGGGACTTTTAGCAGACTATTGGTAGCTATTACATTAATTTCACATAGAAAAATCTTTCTGGTTTTACTGATTATGAAAATAAGCTATTGTAGCAGTTCTATATCATAAATATCCTGATTTCATTAACAAAATGTTAAAATCATAGAAAAATATTCAGCAATAAAGGCCTTATCGTAATTTCTTTGAGGTATTTGTTCAAATCAGTGCGATATTCGGACTATATTTCATCTTGTACAAATAGAAAAGCAGTCCATAAAGATATTGTTTTTAACAGGAAATAATTGTCAATTAATAGTTGGTGAATAGCGACACGAAAGACTTCGTGTTTCCGTTATGTGAAAAGGTTTTTAAAGACTTATTCCAGTGTTATCTTTTAAATGAAAAGCAGGTTACCTCCAGCTCACGCGCCTGCAAACCTTTTGTTTTGAAAACTATGTGGTGCGCGCGCAACTACGGAACCCATCGTGCCGCGCCTTCGATGACGTAACTCGCCGAGTCACCGACTGTCAGGTGATAGTCCAGAAAACTGTCCGGAACGGAAGGCCACGTGTACCCTTTTTAATCACATATCGACGTCGAAAGGTAAAGTGTTCGTCCTTCCTTTATTTTCATACTTAATCTGAGGATGTCAATGCTCGCTGATGTAAACTCGCTGTTTACTTTTCAAAAAAATATTATTTACATAAAGCGTATCTAAATATGTGATTGTTTACTGTCAGATCTTTAAATGTGTTGTATTATTTTATTTCGATTATTAGAGCGAATCAAAACCTGGCTGAACTTTGAGTTAAGTATCGTTTTCTGTCGCAACTCCTGCAGCAATTTTCAAGATGGCGGATGAGTTTGAGTCTCCTCTGTGCGCTCTGGAGGAGGAGTTGACCTGCAGCATCTGTCTGAGCCCCTTCGACTATCCGGTCACCATCCCCTGCGGACACAACTTCTGCCAGGACTGCCTGCTCGCCACCTGGGAGGACTCCACCTTCAGCTGCCCTCAGTGTCGGACCATCTTCCCCTTTAAGCCAGAGCTGAAGAAGAACACGGTCCTCAGCTCCGTGGTGGAGGCCTTCAAGCTCAAGTCCTCCCAGAACAGCTCAGTCAGCCCGGCTGAGGAGCAGAGCAAAGCTGAGGAGCAACATGTGGTGCTCTGCGACACCTGCATGGAGGCAGAGGCCGCCAAGACCTGCCTCACCTGCATGGCCTCCTACTGCAACGAGCACCTGAGGCCTCACTGGGAGAACCCCATTTTCCGCGTCCATCAGCTCAACGAGCCCATAAGAAACTTGATGGAGCGCCTCTGTCCCGACCACCACAAGCTGACGGAGCTCTACTGCATCACCCACGACCGTCTGATCTGCAGCTTCTGCCTCCAGCAGACCCACAAAGGCTGCTTCTTCTCTTCTGCAGAGGAGCAGAGGAGCCTGAAGGAGGTAGCTGTCTCCATACAACATATGGGACATAAACCTCTAGGAAATTTGTTGCAAATAGGTGTGCTTGTTCACACAGGAGCAGGAGGAGCAGATTCTGCAGAAACGTCTAGATTAAAGCTTCTTTTGCTACACACCAGAAAACCTCATCAAATGTCCATTCATCTCTCTGCTTGCAGTCTGACCTGAGAAGCAAGTTGGAGCTGCTGGATGGAAAGATCATAAAGAATGAGACGATGATCTCCCAAATGAAGATCACGCAGGTCAAGCTGAAGGTAAAGTAGTATTTATAGTGTATATTAGGGACGGAGTGCTGCTAGCTTTCTTTCATGTGCTGCAGCAGTCTCGCTCACGTATTGGTCGTGCTGTTCCAGGTGTTTGGCTTTTTAAATGTCATGGTAACGCAGAGCTGCACTCACTCCAAAGGTCAAATGTGGCTTTTATTTTGGGCCATATTTGGCCAAATATATTCAGTTTTTGGTGCATTCCTAGATGTTGAATACACATGAGCTTCTTTAGACTGTCATGCTCTCCTCCCTCCAGGACGTCGCCACCAACAGGAAGAAGACTGTGGCGGTGGAGTATCAGCAGGTGAGGGACATGCTGACGCGAGAGGAGAACGAGGCCTCCAACGCTCTGGACCGAGAGGTGGAGAGCAGTCAGATGAAAATCACTAGTCTGATGAAGAAGTTCTCTGAGAATGTTGCAAACATGAAGAAGGCCAAAGAGGACATCTGCCGTCTGCTGGCACAGTCCCAAACGCACACCTTTCTGCAGGTAAGATGGCTGCTGTCTAGTCTGTTCACCCATAACTCCATGAGCTCTTCTTTCTGAAAAAGCTTGATAGCTGCTTTTCTACATTTTGTTTTTTTCATCAATCTAAATGTTTTTTTTTTTTTTTTACATTTTTCATTGATTTGGTGGGTTAGGATTATTCTTAGTTTGAATTTCAGCTTCTGTAACTTTTATTTCACTTCAGTGAAATCGTGAAAACGCTGTCTGAATACATGTTGATGGTTTAATTATTTTTTTCAACAAATAAAAAGCAAGAAAAAAAGGAAAAAGTAAATCAGATCCAGAAAGGTTCACATCCAACACAATTAAATACAATTTTAGTAACATTGTTTTGATTATTGAAGCTTAAATCTGTCATGTATTTATATTTTTGTTGCATGTTTTGTTTATTAATTTTCTTGATGGGGTTTTAGGTCAGAGTTCACATCTAACACAAGGGGGATAGTTCTCATTGTTGTTTTGGTGCGGTGGAGAGCTGCTGAAAGAGACACTGTGTGGTCAGGGGTACATTTGATAAACATAAGTCAACTACATGTTTGCTTGGCAGCATTTTACAAGTATCGCCAAATGAAGTATTGTGATATTTCACTAAATTGGTATTTTCTTACACCCCTAATCGGAACAGAGCTGCAAAAGAAAAAGCCTGATTAGCAAGATTTGCGCCGGTTAAACACTCTGCACCAAACATATTCCAACTCCAGGTGACAGACGAGCGCTAGCTAACAGGAGAAAAAGGAGAAGAAACCCTTTTCTGCCACTCCCTGCTTGTCCAGCGTGAAACCGTGGGCTAAATGTGCATTCAAGAACCTGCGTTAAGTGCATTCTTGAACATGTGTTGCATATCGGCTGTTAAAGTAGCTAAAGAAGTGAAATGGCACATGAAGAATCAGCTGCACTCTTCACAATTTGAAGAATTACTGACTTGTTTCTCCTGCAACAGAAGTGCCATAATTTTCAACCAACAAAATAATGTCTTTTTAGAAGCCAAAAGTTTCCATATGTCTGCGCCATTTTTCCACATTGATGCTTTAGTTGTTAGTTCTATTTACCAGCAAATTAGGTCCCTTTTAAAAGGAGGTTCAAATCCAGATGAAGGGTGAGTTTGGGGCATCGCGTGGCAGATGACGTTTCTCCATTGGTTTTGTTCTGGCAGCCCCTCCGTGGTTTTGGAGCTCCAGACGTTCATACAAAAAGCCTCCTTTGGATTACAGTAATGTCACATTTCCGTATGCCCGCGGTGCATTCATGTAATGATGATAAAGTGCATCGTGATCTGCCATCTCTTCTGCAGACCTCAGTCACGCTCCCCCAAGCTTCAAGTTATGAGCCCTACACGCCACGAATCACCTCGGACAAAGTGATGGCGGCAGAGATTTTTCCTGCTGTGCTGAAGAAGCACCTGACGGACATGTTTGAACATCCTGTTGCAGCGAGGATACAGATGCTTGCACCGGGTCGGTATTCAGTCACGCCGGAGAAACTTCTTTAAAATTCCTATACAATGTTGTTTGTGAATGATATTGAATGATTTACCAACAGTAGCCACAGCCTTTCATGAAGCTGGTGTGTATTTTAAAATGGAAGTATGGGATGGGTAACCCTCCGGACACGGCCTGCCTCTCCTTTACATTCACTCTATGCTTTCACATGATTAAATTATAGTTTTTTCCTATGTTTTCTTAGCCATAAAAATTTAAAATTTATTCAAATTCACAAATTTAACCCTTTAAATGCCTGCTAAATGCCAATACATGTCAATATTTTCTGATCAGATCAAATGTGCTACCTGATTTTCTTCTTTTTTTGTGAAAATCATTGATCAGAATCTATTCTGTTTTTCCAAGTCTCTTTGGTATAGTTTAAAAAAAAATCTCTTACTACCAAAATTTATGTTCACTTTATATGATTAAAATATGCAATATAAAGGTTTTAAAAGTCATAATCTATATGGTCATATTAAAGTGAGTGGAAAAACCAGATTTTAAATTGGAAAACAGAAAATAAAAAAGTAAACTTTGAAAACAATTTGAAACAAAATTTTACTTTAAACGTGAAATAAATATTTTAAATTAAAAAATTAAATTTGAAGATATACTGAAAACTTGAATTAAGACTATAAACCTCACCTCATATAGCAAGTTTTTTTCAAGTTTTGAGTCTTTTTTTAATTATTTACTTTTTCACCAAAATGTAATCTTTTTTTAAAGTTTTCATTGTGTACTTTCAAATTTAAAACCTAATTTTCAAATGTTTGTCGTTTTGTACTGTTAAATTTACAATCAGGTTTTACATTCACTTTAAGCTGATCCTGATTTGACCTCATGTTTATTATGAAAAACCACAAAAATTCAAAAACTACAAAAGCAGTAAACGTGGCTGTTGTGATTGTTAATCTTTTATTTTGAAAGGATTCTTAAGCACCATTGTTTAAGTTAAACTTAAAGTTTAATGGCTTTTTTTAAGAGTCATAAACAATCATTTCCCGCTTACTAAACTCTAAAGCACAGAAACATACAGTACCGTTCAAAACAAAAAAGGCTTGCAAAAATGTAAGTTTTGATTTTTTTTTTTTTCTTCAATCAACAAAATGCATTGAAAGAAGAAAACTCAATCATCTTTTGTGGATGTTGGCTTTCTCACATCTTTCTGTCTCTTCATGTAACCCCAGACACACACTAAAGATGAACATTTTAGCTGAAACTGAACGGTGTAACCTTTAAAAAATTTAAGTAGTTTTATTGTGTTTTAAGTGACCCAAATATTGAGTTTAAACATTCTATTTTTAATACATTTGAGGAGCTGAAGTACAGCAATTACCTGGAACACTGTAATCTATTAACTGTTAATTGATTATAAAATATTAACTCTTTATTGCTTTTTTTTATTTTTTAGGTGCAGGAGCAACTTCTTGCTCACCTTTGACCCCAAGAACACCCCAGCCATCTGGTATGATCACCTGTTAAATAAATTATGAGTTAAGAAATAAATTAGGGAATTTTAACCATTTCATGCTTGGCATTTATTTTGTTGTGTATTTTTTTAGAGCCTGGAAGTCCAATCCAAACTCTGCCTCAAACAGCCTCAAAGAAAAAATCTTCAAGTAAGAATTGTTTGCTTGTTTTAAAGTTCACATTACTAATTTTGTTTTGAATATTTACTGACCTTACAGTACAGTAGCAAATGCAGGGCAGGTGACTTTAAAGACCCGCTCTGATGAAAATTGTGTTTTTTAACATGTTTCTTGTGGCATTTTTCTGATGATGGAGAACATTTACAAAGGAAATTAAGGTCACAATTGCGTTTCTGTGTATTTGTTTATTCTAATCGTTGGGAATCAGGAACAGAGAAAAAATTATGTTTGATAAAGAGCATATTTATGATGTAGAAATTACACTGCCACAAGATGGTGGCGCGGGGTTGCTTTGCACAAACAGTCCCGCCCACGACTAACTAGAGGCAAATTTCTAATAAAACTACTGCTGCTCTGAAGAAAACGTGCTAAAAAAGTGACAAGTTTTTGACTTTTGGCTAAAAATGGCACTCATAAGAAAACAGTTTTTTTTTTTTAATTTATTGAAAAATGACTGAAGTGGGATTTGAACTCCATTCCCTTTGCTTGGTTTCTGTCCTAAGTTTTTTGCTACATTTATTTATTTATTTTTTTTAGAGAGCGTCAAACCTCCTGATCCAAGCGGTTTGACAAAAAGCAATCTGTCCAAATCCATGGAACACTTGTTGCAGATGAAAAGAAAGGGCAAATCCAAGGAGAAAACATCAGGTAGACATCGAAGTTTATCGTCAAAGTCAATTCTGGGCTGGAATTTTTCCGCACAAACAGAAGTCATTAAAACACCATGTTTTAGCCTTTGTCTTACATTACTTGCCTGATTTTGGTTTTACTGTAGAATACTCTTCTATTTGTTGCCTTTAGCTTGTCTTTGTGAAATGCAATTTAGCCAATTCCAACAAGTTCAGCAGTTATTTCTAAAATTATTTAACATAGTTTTGAGTGTTGAAAGGACACAAGAAGCCGGGGACAGCTGTGGTTGTAAAAAAATACTTGTGTTTTATATAAACTTCTGTTGTGCATCTTCAACCTTGATCACCAATTGTGCTTTTTTTTCTGTTTTGAATGCAGAAATTCCCAAAGACATAACTTCTGCTGAAAAAAGAAGTGAGCTCATGAAATGTAAGTCTGACATTGGGTCAAAAAAGTATTTGTGCCACAAAATCTGTTAGTTGTCCCACTTAAAAAAGATGAGAGAGATATGTAATGTTTATCATAGATATGCTTCAATTGTGAGAGACAGAATATAAACAAGGAATCCAGGAAGTCAGAATTCCGTCCCTCCTAGACCTGTTACTTCTTTTTTAAGAGGCTCGTCTATCCTCCACTGGTTACCTGTGTTAATGTGACCTGTTTGAACTAGTTATCTGTATAAAGACACCTGTCCACACTCTTAAACAATCAGACGGCAACCTCTCCACCATGACCAAAGAGCTGTCGAAGGGCACCAGGGACAAGAATGTAGACCTGAGCGAGACTGGGATGAACAATAAACAAGCAGCTTGATGAGAAGAGATCAGCTGTTGGATCAATTATTAGAAAATGAAATGCAAGATTCCCAACAATCTCCCTCCACCTGGAGCTCCATGAAAGATCTCAGCAGGTGGAGAAGAAATGACCTTGAGAAAGGTGAGGAAATGGCCCAGAATTACACTGAGAAACTGGTCAATGACCTGAAGAGATCTGGAACCACAGTAACAAAAGTTACTATAGTAACACACGACAACTCATGGATTCAAATCCTGCAGTCCTCCTGAAGCCCCCCTGCTTCAGCCAGCACATGTTCAGCTCCGTCTAAAGTTCTCCAGAGACCATCTGGATGACCCAGAGGAGGATTGGGAGAAGTCATGTGGTCGGATAATGCCACTCGCTGCCGTGTTTAAACGAGGAAGAATGCTGAGCTACATCCCAAGAACCTTCTGTGAAGCATGGGAGTGGAAACATCATGCTTTGGGTGGCTTTTCTACAAAGAGGGCAAGAAGACTGATCCGTATGAAGGAATGGATAAATGGAGCCATGTATGGTGAGATTCTGGTCAAAAACCTCCTGTCAGTAAAAGCTTTGAGGATGAAACGTGTCTGGATCTTCCAGCGTGACAATGATCCCAAACACATCACCAGGGCAATGAATATGTGGTTTTGTACAAAGCATTTCAAAGTTCTGGAGTGATCTAGACAGTCTCTGGACCTTAATTCAATAGAAATTGGATAAATAATAAATAATTGGGTTTTCCTAGATTGTTTTTTTTTATATTCTCCAATAGTTAAATTGTTTCTATGATGAAAATTATAGACTTCCTCATCTTTTTAAGTGGGACAACCTGCAGAACTGTGTAGCATCAGATGATGTGTTCGTTACATTGATCTTATTTTTTTTCTACATTCCTTTTAGTTGGTGCCATTCTCAATTTTGATCCAAGAACGGCCCATAAGCGCATCATCCTCACCGAAGACTTCACCAAAGCGTCTGTGTCAGATGATACTACCAACTACCCAGAATCCCCCGAACGCTTTGCGGTTTGCTCCCAGGTGCTCACCTCCAGCGGTTTCGTCAGAGGTCGCCACTACTGGGAGATCCGACTGAGCTCCAACAACTTCATTGGCATTGGCTTGGCTTACGGCAGCATCGACCGCAAAGGCCCCACCAGTCGTCTTGGCCGCAATAACCTGTCCTGGTGTGTGGAGTGGTTCAATGTTAAGCTGTCGGCCTGGCACAACAGCGTTGAAACGGTGCTGGTTAATCCGAGCCCGAAGCGTGTAGGCGTGCTGTTGGATTGTGAGGAGGGCAGGGCGACGTTCTACAACGTGGCAGACAGGGCGTATCCCTTCCACTCCTTATCCTTATCCTGCATGGAGACCATCTATCCGGCCTTCTGGGTTTTCTCAAGCGGCTCCAGCATTACTTTGTGCAAGCTGCAGTAAAGAGGCGGCATCTGCAAGTCCAACTTTATCAGTACAACCCCCTCCTTACTGATAAAGTGTTCAAATCATGAATGATGCAAAGAAATTTGGATATTTGGAAGCAATAGAGATTTTATTGAAGCCTTTTTAGTAGGTTTTCCATGGGTAATTTTGGTCTTAAAATGGAAGTATACTTATTGCTAAAAATCCTGTTGGGCACAAACGTCTAATTCTGAAACCAATCTAGCTAGTTGCATTCAAATTGAACAGGTTAGCACTCCAACTCGTGCAATAAAAAGTAGCTTTTGCAGTCGAACTTGGAGGATATTTTTAGGGGTAATTTGATTAGTGGCATTTAGGATGATTAGAAAAAAAATGGATTCCAAGTTTATTCCATTTTCTAGATGTTTTCCAGGTATGGAGGAATAATGATAGTTATAACGGTAGTTGTGATTTCTGACTTAAACCTCAAAAGTCCCACTGTGACCCTAATCCTGTCGCATCTCTTGAAGCTTTTATTTTTGTGGGAATATATGAAGCTAGAGAGGATGGGAGGAAGGGCAGCCGAGTGAGCGGCGGTGATCAGCGCGGCACCTTGGCATAAACAGTGGAAATGCGCTCATCTGGTCTCTTCTTGCATACAAGTTTTGCACCAGTTTGAAAGAAACTTTTGGGGGCAGTGATGGAGGTTCCTTCGCGGCTCCCTAGTTAATCGTCAAACCAACAGAACTTCTGTCCTATCTGAGAATAAGACTGATTCTATGAGGTTCTGGCATTTAAAGGGAATTTTCATCTCAGTTGGTGTATTTTGCAGCTGCAGATTTATGAGTATGGAATCTGACTTGTCTGCTTCAGTCACAGTAAACCCATTTTCCTCCGCCTCTAGAATGCACATGTGACTTCGAAACAGAAAAGCATTTCCAGAAAAAAATAAATGACCTTGAATCTTGAAACGCACAAGATATAAGAGCCTTATTTTTAGGTGGAACATGCGTGCTCATTCTACCAGGTGAAGTCGGAATAGAGCTGCGATTGAGCAGGACGTGGATGATGGCAGAACTGAATCCAGTTTCTCTACTTCTCAGACATACATTTATCAGATAGACGACTCTGTTTCCACCTTTGACTTTGGACGTTCTTGTGGAAAGTCAGAAGCCTTCAAGCGCCTGACGTCAGTGGCTCAACCATATTGGCCTGTTCTCAACTGTCCAAAGGATAAAGGCGGGATTCAGTTCTGCCATGAACAACAGAAGACACGGCCCTGAGTGGGTCTTGTTGAAACGTCAGGTGTTTCTGCAGGTCAAGGCTCATCAGGGAAGTTTTTATTGACTTCCTTCAGTTCTTTGAGTTCTAGATTGGAGCTGTGGTTTATTAACTTCTGTTCCTGCTGCAGCGTTTACACTCCATCATTTTAGAAGTTCTGAGTAAGGAACAAAAGTGATGGAGCAAAAGTTCAGTGACTCATCTGAACCCGGGCTCTTGAAAGCAGCGGTCAGTGTTTTCTATGCCCGGCACATTAATCAAATCGTCTGTAGTGTGGAGAAAAGATTGTGAATTTGGAGTTTATCGAGGGGTCATGTCTCTGTGGGGTTGTGGTTCAGTAGAGAAACAATCTACTTTAATCACAACACGGAAAAATCCGTCAACTTAACCAAATTACAATTCTAGGGTGAAAAATGTATGTGTTGTTAATTTTTTTTCCAATGTTGTAAAATCTTCAATCTGTCTGACTTTGATTTAAATAAAATTGTTGTGATTTCTTGTCAATAAAGGATCTATGAGAAATCTTTTTCTCTCACTTGTTAATGAGCTCAGCTAATTTAAAAAAAAAAGCTGTGATGTAATCTAAAATTTTCACTCGGTATTCAGTTAATCTCAGGATTAATGTTGTGATTTTTTTAAGATTCTTATTTTAGCCATAGATTTAATTTCTGAAATTGCTGCTGGTGGGCAGTTGATGATTTATAACTGAAATATGAATAAGCCTGTTCAATCAGCTGCTGAGGAGCTTCTCAGTTTTAACTTATTCTCTTGATCTAACATTTAAATGCTAAATTCTCTTTAAATATATTTTAACATTGTTTTAAATCATAAACCAAATTTTGATTTGACTCTGTAAAGCACTTTGATTTTCTCACAAAAATAAAATAAAGATGTTTGGACATAAAAACTTTTTTTAAAAAGATATATATCTATATATATACAAAATATGTATATTGGTATAAAAAATGCAGAATTTTTAAAGTTTATGATAAAAGACAAATTATGTACATACTTATATTTGTATTCTAAATATTCACCATAGCGAATCAATGTAATAATAAATAACAATGTTTTTGTGTATTATAATATATTGTGGAATAATGAAAAATGTTCAAATAATCTTCAAGTAACTAAAAATACTTGGTGCTTTGAGGTGTTTTGATCATATTGATAAAACTTTTTTTTTTTTAGGGTTTCTGTCAGTCATCAAGTTTATAGTCAGTGCTAACACGTTATTGGCAATGATTCCTGAACAAGTTTAGCATTGTGTCTGCACACACCGCTCCGGTACACTTGAGTTGTGTGAAGAGCTGGCACGCCAAGTCTAAAACTCAACAACATAATTATTAGTTTTTTTTAATCCCCCGCTTTCAACCATTTTAAAAATATGGCCGCTGAGCTAATTAGCCATGGCAGTGCTCTGCAAATGTCTCAGGTGAATTGTTCATAAAGCATTCACACGTCACTTGACTAGCAGAAAGTTTCAACTCATTACCCAATAACATTACAAAATGTACAACGAGAGGATGATGAAATAAATGCGTTACTTACAGGCTGAGACTGATCCCTGTCGGCAGTCCTGTCCTCCATGCTTGCAGCTACCTTGGACTGGTAAACAATTCCGCCATCACTTTGAAAGTGTGGAGAAAATCTAAGGGGACATACGATTGCCTGAAAGCGAACACACCTGTTTTGCTGATGAGTTTGATTGACAGATTTATTAGCCAATGATGAGATTAGTTGACCTGCTACATCAGGAGAGTCTCAAAATTCACCATAAAGATTTCTCTCACAAATGAGGGGGAGAGTGAAAATACACCTTCTGCAATTCGTATGATCTGTGAGTTTATATTATAAGTGTACCTAAAAATTATGTCTGTGAAGCATTTGTTGTGCTTTTGTAGGACATGTATTGAAACATTTCTGAGAGATTTGTTGTGTATTTATGAGACATTTCGTGCCTATTTGTGAGAAATTTATTGTGTATGTCTAAAACATTTGGTGTGCATTTCCAAATGTATTTCGCAAATCTGCGTACAATTTTACTAGTGAAGCACAGAGTGTGCGTTTGTGAATTATGAGACTGAAGTGACGCCATATCAGGATGTTTATGGCGTGTCGACCTTTTTTTTTAAAGTCGTTTTTTAAAACTTTATTGAAAACAAACAGTAGTAGATGTGAGTAAAAGAAATATAAGTTTAAAAAAAAAAGTGCGTCATCATCGTCTCTGAGAGCAGGAGTTTTCAAGATGGCGGATGAGTTTGAGTCTCCTCTGTGCGCTCTGGAGGAGGAGTTGAGCTGCAGCATCTGTCTGAGCCCCTTCGACTGTCCGGTCACCATCCCCTGCGGACACAACTTCTGCCAGGACTGCCTGCTCGCCACCTGGGAGGACTCCACCTTCAGCTGCCCTCAGTGTCGGACCATCTTCCCCTTTAAGCCAGAGCTGAAGAAGAACACGGTCCTCAGCTCCGTGGTGGAGGCCTTCAAGCTCAAGTCCTCCCAGAACAGCTCAGTCAGCCCGGCTGAGGAGCAGAGCAAAGCTGAGGAGCAACATGTGGTGCTCTGCGACACCTGCATGGAGGCAGAGGCCGCCAAGACCTGCCTCACCTGCATGGCCTCCTACTGCAACGAGCACCTGAGGCCTCACTGGGAGAACCCCATTTTCCGCGTCCATCAGCTGATCGATCCTGTGGGGGATTTGTCAGAACACATCTGCTCCGACCACCACAAGCTGATGGAGCATTTCTGCACAGAGCACCAGCGTCTGATCTGCAGCTCCTGCCTCCAGCAGGTCCATAAGTCCTGCTCCTTCTCCTCTCCTGAGGAGCAAAGGAGCCTGAAGGAGGCAAGTCCTTCTCCACACCTACACACCTCTTTTTTTTTTTTAAACTTAAGTTCAATATTTGTTGGAACATCAGATCTTTCAGTGGTTCTTAACTATATATAGATGTATAATTTTTTTATATAAAATGTCTTTTAATCTAAGATGCCCTTTAACCGGCAGGGGGCGCCTTTCATGCACAGACAAGTCATGACTTTTTAAACAATAAAAACTTGAAATAAAGCTTGCAAAAAATACCTTTTATGAAGTTAAATCAAACTAAAGTAGATGAAAAACTGGATTGAGAATGGGAAAATATATGTAAAATAGTTTTATTATGAAGGGACACATTGTAAACTTGAGGGAAATAAGGAAAAAATTTGAAAAGGTGAAAAAATGTACTTGAAAGAAATATTGACAATTAAGAAAGTAAACCAATTGCCATCAAATGACAAATGCTGTTTTTTTTTCCCCCACGTCTCCCTTTTACAAAGCAACATCTGCTGCCAATAAACACTTCATTTGGTAACAGTTTCAGGTTTGTAGTTTAGTTTTATTTTGAAATTGTCTTCAAAACAATGAGGGCGTGACCTTTTGATTGACAGGTGACTGCTAAATGTTTACAGGGCCTGGTTTGTCTTGAAACGCTGTGATGGTTTTTATCTCAAAAAGTCTTTTTTGTTTGTTTTTGCAGAACGATTTCAGAGCAAAGTTGAGTTTGCTGAACGGGAAGATTGAGAGGACAGATCGCGTTGTTCTCCAGATAAATGACATGCAGAACAAGCTTAAGGTAACCTTCAGACAAATGTGAGCAGAAGACGTGGAAGGGCGTCTTCAGCTGTTCCTTTGGTCTGGTTCTTTTCTAGGACGCCGCAAACACCAGGAAGACGGCGTTGTCGGCTGTGTATCAGCAACTGAGGGACATGTTGGCTCAAGATGAGCGCGCGGCTCTGCACGAGGTGGACTGCGAACTGGAGAAGGGTCAGGTGAAGCTCCAGCACTTCGGCAAGAGGTTTTCGGAGAACAACGAGAAAATGAGGACAGCCAGGGAGGACATCAACGACCTGCTGGGTCGGTCTCAGACCACAGCCTTTCTGCAGGTGGAGTTGACGCTGGAACAAAGCCGTAAAAAGGAGCTGAAAAACGGTAGTACTAATGTCGGCGTCATTTTATATTTATGTACAGGCCTCCTTTGAACTTCCAAAGGTTATAAAGTTTGACCCCTACGCGCCTCGGATCAACCTGGACTCTGAAAAAGTGATGGCAGTACAAAGCTTTGCTGCTGACCTGAAGGGAAGTCTGATGGAGATCCTTGCACAGCCCTTTGAGGCCAGACCACCACTTCTCACATCTGGTAACTGGCTGACTTTCTTCAGGTCTTGTGTGGAGTTGTCTTTTCTCTTGTCATGTGGGCCTCCAGACGTCTTCACCCCTGTTTGTGGAAAAAAATTTGTGAGGTGAGCAGAAGAATGGCAGACAAGTAGCAAACTGTTGAATTTATACTTTTTCCAGGCAATGCTGAAACATCTGGGTCAGAATCAGAACCTGAAAGTACTGAGGACAAGCCATCAGGTATGTCCTCCTTCGACGCCGTGGCGGCAATAAACAGCTGCATTTCACAACTCAATTTACTGCTGAAAAGCAACTATTGATCAAGGCTCTGGGGAAAAAAACCCAACAACGGATACTATTTTTGATTTTATTCAATTTTTTTAATGTTTGAAATAAACCAACTAAGTCAGAAATAAAGAATCACTACACTTTTCAACTACATTCACGCCACCTTCTGCGTTGAAGCAACCCCTTTCTAATGAAAAGTCTATGTAAATGCATGTACAGTATCTGTGCGTTTTGGGCTTCCGTGTTTAAAACTCGCGTTCATGCTTAGCTACGCAAGTTTCTACGGCTGTTTTTCAGGGTCTATGTACAAAATGTGTGGCCAGGTTGAACTTTGACCAATCAGAGATTCTGATTTGGTAGCGACGAATGGATGGCGTCCTTTATAATTCACGGTCATGCCAACCGTTTGAAAATTGATCATGAAGGAGAAACTGGCAGGATAGCAAACCAGAGAAAGTTTAAATGACATTAAGACTAAATTTGCAAACCGCTAGAAATCTGAAACAACTTCTTTGAGATATAAGTGACGGTAAAATACAAACGTAGACAAACCCACAAACAAGCAGAAGGCAAAAGCTACGGACACACCGGGCATGTGACATGCGTTCAAGAAGCGCTAAACGTGGGTTCTTGAATGCGCATTTAGCTCATGACGTTCAGAGTGGACAAGCAAGAGGGACTGCTGCTTAATAATTTACACGTGGAAAGTCACATCCTTGTTTTTCCAGTTCTGTTTGTACAATTATAGCACTGCTGTAAACGGGGATCTAGACCTATCCAATATGGCGTCCAACTTTGTGTACAAGCTAGCATAGCCACTCTAGCCTGTATAGTTCATTGGGTGCAAATCTTGCTCCAAGTCTTTTTCCTTTACACATTTCTTCCGATTGGTGTCATACAATTCCGGCCAAATACAAACCGCAATTATTTATTTCTCCTCCTTGATCAATTTTCAAACGTTTGACACTTCTGTTAATTAAAAGGGAAGATGTCGCCACCAAATCCGGGGCCCGATTGGTCAAAGTTTGACTTGGTTTAACTTGCAATGCCCGATCAATCGGCACGTGGATGGTGCGTAGAGCCTGAAAACAGCTGTAAAAACTTGCGTAACAATGTGTGAACGCGAGAGCTTTGAATGCAGAAGCCCTAAATATGCATTTACGTGCATTTACATAGACCCTTCATTGGAAGTGGCAGCTTGAATGCACATTGCTGAGGGCAGTGTGAAGGTAGCTTTAGAGCTAAAGTTCTCATTTGCTTGCATTTGTCTCAGATTGTTGATTGGATTTGTTCTTTAATTTTTCAATTAAATCAAAAGTTAATTACCTAACAATTAGTTTATACTCTGAGCGTCTTTGAGGTTGTTGCGAAAGCTGAAAATTTTGATATACGTTTGTTTTCATTTTAAAGCCTTTTCGGCTCCAGAGCAGCCTCAAAAGGAAGGCGGTCATCCCGGCCTCAGCAATCCTGCCCCTCCGGCCATCCATAGCTTTTATCAGCAGGTTCCAGTCCCCATTTACATGCAGCCTCACCCGTCATGGAATAAAATGCAACACAATCAGTTCGGCCATTCTGGCTTTTCAACGGGATGTCAAAGTAAGTAAAAAGACATCCGATCCGGCATCTATTCTCCTGATTCTATTCCCACCAGACTGCTGGAAAATTGTGTTTTTCCTTCTAAAATCCAGAAACACCAAAGCCAGTCAAGTAAACAAAAGGAGCAAACTGATCAATTGATTCTCAAGAACAAAAAAACATCAAGAGTCAAACCAATCAGTGGTGTGGACTGCATCACTTTGGCTGCATTTGTGACTTTTTCCCAAAACGTTGTGGCTCCAAAACGTTGACTGAAGTCACTGAAAACAAAATATTTTATTTTTTATTTACAATCAGACTTGTGGAGACGGAGTTAAATATTGTTGCATTTTTTTAATGATCAAATCATACAATTTGAATTGTAATGCCAAAAATAAGATATTAAATCAAAACTGGACGGGGGAAAAAATAAATGTAGTCCCACCCCAACTTTATTTTTATCCATTACAAAATCATTCTCAATGGTCTTTTAATTACGATTATACCGTTTTTAGCCAATTAAAAAAACAGTTGTTTTTTTTTTTTTTAAGACGTATGTTCTGCAGAGCAGCAGTAGTTGATCAGAAATTCACCTCTAAGTTGGCGGAACAGTTGGCACAGAAGTAAGCCTCCACTGATATCCCATCGTCTTTTTTTTTTTAATGTGCTCTCCCGCTAGCTTACAGGCCCTCACAACCACAACGTAACATTACAGATGCAAACTTTAAAAATTGAGAAATATTGAAACCCTCCAGCCGTAGAGATTAGATCCAGACTCCAGCTCAGACGAGGAAAACCGTGACGTTCATCAAATCTATTTGTCTGCTAGTGGAGGAATCAGAATGGAGCAGAGCAAAGAGACCTTGACCCTTTCATTTCTGTGTCACTCCTGAGAACTTTTTCAAACAGCATTTCTAACAATAATCAGCAATAATCTAACTCAGGTATTTTCACTCACTTTCACCAGACCCTTGTGGAGAAAAATTTAAGAAGCCTTCATCAGGAAAGAAGGATATGAAAAGCACCCACAAGCCTGCTCAGAAAGCTCATCAATACAGTGGAGGAGACCAGAGCCAGACTCCAAAAAATAAAGGTAAGTCCTGCTGTGTCAAGAGTCTGAACTGAATAAACTGCAACGTTTTGCTCTAGATGGGATGTTTTTTTAAACCATGTTTTTTTGTACAGAAATTCCTTACTTCTGTTTTTATTTGGCTAAAAAGCACGGAGCAACCAATCACCCATAACTGAGAGATCTGTTTACGTGCTCTCCCACTAGCTTACTGTCCCTCACGCCGTCCCTTCAACTTTCAAAAATATTGTCCCGCAATAGTGGACCTGTCCAGCTGTACAGTTTTTAGCCAGATGCAGTTCAGACGAGGAAAGCAAAGATGTAAATGAATCTGTCTGCAAGTGGATGCGTCAGAATGGAGCAGAGCAGTGAGCTTGTGTCCATTGAATTTTCTACGTAACAAATACGCTCTCTTTCAAACGGCATTTTTTGTCTGCTCTTGATTCACATTGATTTGAATAAAGAAATATTTAGAAATGCAATTTTCAGCTAAATTTAAGTATATGTGTCCTCTATCGTCAGGAGAACGCCACAGACATGCTAAAAACAGCATTTCATCAGGTCTTTAAGGAGTACTCTGAATGATCTTCAGAGAAACATGTCAATCTAATCGGATTAGGACTCCCCTTTTCTATTTTAAGTTTCAGATTGTTACTAAGATGAATGGACTGTTTCCCTGCAGGAGAGGGCAGAAAAGCCCCCGGTGCTGCAGGACCGAGGTCCACCAAAGAAGGCAAACCCAGCAGCCGTCCTCCTTCAGCCAAACCACCGGGACAACAGCAGCATTCCAAGAGGAACAAGTAGAAGCTGCAGAACATCAGGCTGTCTGCTCACTTAAAATGTTCATGGGCTTCCGCACAAATTTAATCTAAAAAATATCATGTTCACTTATAAAAGTTATTTTCTGTTTATTTAAAATGTATCTTCATGTTTCTTCTTTTGGCCCCTTTATAGTTTGGCCCTTTATACTGGAAGCTCTCTTACTTACACTTCCATGTTTAAATTAGGAGTTTCCACAACATCTGGTGCTTTGTTTTGGTCTGTAACGCTTTCGTCTGCTGGAATTACAATTAAAGCGCAATTCTATCGCATTTATTTCACAAACTGCATTCAGATGAAAAGAGGAGAGACGAGGAAGCGAGAAGTTCCAAACGTGATGTAAAAGTCTGGTGTCAGTTTTAAAATGGAAACCTTTTTCTGAAGGGTCTTCCTACGGTGGCCCTGAAGTGCAAATCACTCAACTCAAAAACATATTAAAGATCACAACAATTAAAGTAAAAAAAAACCATTACATTTTAAAAACCACTAAAAAACCAAAACAATTCCAAGAAAACAAAAGTGAAACGTTCCAAAAAAACGCGTAATTCACAGAAATCACAATAAACCAAAAATGGTAGGTACCAGATGATGTATTATGCATGTTCGCATATTAATACAAGTTTTATGATTATGAAGCATTTCCAGTGTTGCTTTATGCAAAATAACCTTTTGTTGAAATGAACTAACATCATCCAATCAGCGACGGCCCTTTAGTGCCTACCTTTACAAGTTCTGCTAAAATAAATAAAAGTAATTTCTAAATCACATCTTAGAAAACGAAACTGAAAAAAAATGGAGGTATTGTGAGACATCGCTGATGAGATGTTTGTCCATTTGAACGGATTTCTGGAAATTACTTTTATTTTTCGAATTGTAAGGAGGTTTTTTGTTTTTCTTTTAAATTGTCATTGTGATCTTAAAAATGTTCTTCCGTCGAGTGATTTGTTGGTGTGATTTGCACTTCAGGGCCACCGTACGCTTGTCTATTGTCAGTTGGAAATAAAAACATACTTCTGGAGTGGAAAAGTCTTCCTCTGTCAGAGTTTTAACACAAAAACCATGAAAGCGTTGGTCTCTATCAGTAGAAAGACTTTATGTAACGAAAGTTTTCTTGTTCTTAAGCTTTATACCAAAGCTCTTCTTTGTTCCTTTGAAAATTCAAAATACATAACGAGACAGAACACAAATTCAACGTTTCATCTTTGAATTCGGGGGCAAAGGTCCTGCCCACATCTGAGGCATATTTCTAATGATCAACTGCCGCTCTGCATAAACTGTCCTAGGAAACCTCACCAAAATCTAGCGAAGACAAGGAGTTTTTTCTCTATTGAACATGTATTTTTTAATATTTCATTCAGATCTGTCAATCATTTGGAGAATTTTTAAAGAAAAATATTTTAATACACCCAGATGTCAAAGACCTAATTAAGTGAACATTTCTATCTTGTATGTGGAAAGCCCATAATGTGGTCCTAAATAATCCAATGAAAACACAGACACGCCGCTTTCATATGAAAATATTTATGGGAATGTCTTCAGATTAAAAGCCTCAGTCTTTACATTCATTTCAGTCAATGTCAGTCCTGATTGTAAACTGCTCTCAAATGATTGTTTCCCCAAACACGACGGTTCTTTGCTCTTCGGTGGAGGCCACACAGTGGGATAATATTGGAATTAAAGTGATTTCTATGGATTTTTTAAAAGCTAATGTTGCAGCGGTGAAGCTTTTTGGTACAACGGCACGAGGAAACGACAAAAACACATGCTGAAGCAGGAACTGGAAATAAATACTATTTCATGAGGACGTCTCACAATACATCTTTGAAAAGTTTTTCTCAGATGGCTTCAGTTTGCTGTTACATTTAAGCAAATTCAGTGCCACAAACCCGTGGGGTAAACGAGGGCAACAAGACAATCGACAGGAGGCAAATCGGTGGAAAAACAGGCAGTGGGCGGTTAGAAACCTGACCTTTGGGGAAAACGAACACTGTAATCTGCCACCTTGTGGATGTCAGTAGAAGCACAAAAGTAGGACTGAACGGACATGAACCACAGCGCCACATTTGCTGCCACACTGAGGAAAGTGCCGGCGCCGCCACATTAGGATGAACGGAACCCGAGCTCTGTTCCTCTGCAGTCACTTGGAAATGAAACGTTGACCCTTCTCTGCAGAGGTTCCGTCGCCTTCAGGCCAACTCACAAATACACGTCAGGACTGAATTTGGCGTGGCAAGACCGTTTGGATAAAATTATCAAAGATAGTTTTACATTTTTGTAGAATAATTGAGAATAAAACGTTTGATGTAGTTAAATGTTTTTGAAACAGGTTTTAAGGAGCCCCTGTGGATTAGATGCTGTTGATTTAGACATGGCTTCTCAGGTCAACCGGACCTGGGTTAAGCGCCTGAACGGCTCTCTGATGCCGACAGGCCTTCAGATTCAATAAATACAGCGGTCTTCAATGGCACGAGGCATCAGTGCAAATAAACTGCTCTCCAATCTGATTCTCTCCTATTAACTGCCTGAGCTCTGAGAATGCATCCTAGACTGGGAGAACTAAAGCAGACGAGGGATCAATTGAGGACGAAAGACTGCGAGGAGTTAAGGAGGATGTTTGGCAAGGGGTCAAGTTCGACTTGAAGGTGACCAGGGAGGTCTGGGAGAGTCATGAGGCGTGGGGCTCTCCGCCTCCGAGGCGCTGGTTTCGTCCTCGTCATCGTCCGTCTGCTCGGAGCTGTGGTACAGCATCAGGGCCTGGGTCTTGTGGGTGATGGTGATGGTGCAGGGGCCCTGCGCCCACGGCTCGCCATCCACCTGCATGGGCATTGTGGAACTCTTCAGAACCAGCTGCAGAGAAAACGGGGAAGAGGAACCGCCGAACATGAGTACAGGAAGCGTCCTGCCAGGTCTTGAGAGAGCAACGGTTTTATTTTTGTGAAAGCCTGAATAAAACATGTCAGTTTTATTTCAAAGCAATGTCTGTACTTCTTATTCCAACAGTTACTGATATCAAATTATTTTGAAAACATAAAGGAAAGAAGTCCTAAAAGAGGAGTCTGCAACCTGAGGCTCCCGAGCCACCTCCATACCCCGGAGCTCGCTATGCGCCACTGGGGAGGAGCTGGCAGCCAGACAGAGAGCCGGCGCGGGATGGGAAAGCAGTGTGCTCGGGCCTCCTGAACTTTAGTTTCATTCACGCCTCAAAAAAGGTACTCTCATTTTATTCTTGGGGTTAATGCGGAACAGAAAGCCGTCAAACTCCGTAAGAGAGAGAGAGGAAACACCGGGACGCAGCCGTTCAGACACAGTGTAGAGAAGCTCTTGGTAGCTTGTAGGAGATTCTAAATGTTTTCATGAACCCAAACATTAAGGTATGATCACTAATGTTTGTTGTAGAGCTTTTCAAAATAAATCAACCTGATCTCTTAATATCATCCATGTCTTTCATGCATAGTAAATTAGATAAACACAGAGATCACTCAGTGTAGCTAACAGCTAAAAACATTAGCTGCTAGCTCCATGTATCAATTCTGGGGTGAATCCTAAACCGCGGCGAGGCTGCAGAAAGAAAGAAAAGGAGCAAGTCGGCAGCAACAAATTAGAAGAACTGTTTTGAACATGGATTACTGAGCAAAGGAAAAGGTGCGGATGTCTCCAGGAAAATGATCGGCATGAAAGTAAAACTGATTTTGATACAGAGATTGACGTTCACAGCCAGTGCTAATCAGAAATGAACCCATTAACCATCACCATTCTGTCTGTCTGTGATGGAAAAAAACGCCGGTCTCCAATAAATGCCCGGTCGGCCGACATTTTTTTTTAATAAACGTCCCGGCTACTATAGGAAGGTATACGGTAGTACAGTAAGTGGTAAAGCAAAAAAACTCTATTCAACTTATCCACAATCAGTAGAAGGACAGTTCTGCCTATACTACCCATAATGCTCCAACAACCAATCAAGCGGTTCGTCTTTGTAGTTTGACAGTCGGAATGAAAGATTTTGACAGATCTTTAGCATCATGTACCACAGAAAATCTGTTGTAGGTCGGTAAGCACAGCCAGAATTCATACCTAAGGTGCACCAAATCATTCAAATTTAAGGATTCTAAGTGCGCCTTATGACTAAAAAAAACCCAGCACAGATCACTTAATTAGCTCTGGTTAAAGTTTGGTTTGTTAGATTTAAAGATTTCTGTCAGAGATGCACAAACTGTAAAATAAACATTTGTATTTATTTCTAGTTACTGCTGACAATGCACTACCTGCTAATAGCATTGAGATAATTTTATAGGACACAGGTTGTCTTTTATTTTGAAAGGTCGACATATAAACCTCTATCAAAAGTTACAAACTATTTCATATTTTTGAAAAAAATCTATTTCTCTTTATGTCTATGTTTTATTTATGCCAAAGGATGGATGGATGAATGAATGGTAAAGACACTAAAAATAAAAACCAGCAAGACTCATTAAAAGACTTTTTAACAAGAGACATCTCATAAGAAAAGTGTTAAAAAATTGCGTTGCTGAGTCCCTCTGGAACAATTAAGTATTTTTCTATATTTATCATAATAGTAACAATAACATAAATACAAAAATCTGTCTACTTGAGTTGAAGGTCTCAGATCCCTGAATTAGAGACACTTGTGCTTTTGCACATGAGGTCCTTTCATTTATTCCTTTAAATGTCAATTTTATTCAGTATTTATTCTTTAAACACAAACAAGATCGCACAATAAGTTATGTCAGTTCAAATTACATCTAATGCTGGCCAGAGGCGGATGTAAACTCATTCCCTCATTGTCTTTCGGTGCTTAGTGAGGTAAACAGGAAGCTCTGTGTGTGTGTGTGTGTGTGTGTGTGTGTGTGTGTGTGTCTCTCACCCTGACAGTATGCGCCTGTCCCAGTCGCACAGGGTTGGCCAGCTTGACCTGGATCTGTGCACAGTGGAAGGAGCCGAACACGCCCACAACTTCCAGCAAACCATCATCCAGCCTGCGGGATCAGATGACACTGCTGCTGACTCCCCGTTACCGTGGTAACGAAGCATCTCAAGGGTGAAATTAATGAATGGGAGCTGTTTTTTCCCCCCTATTTAATCTTTTCTTCGTTATTTTCATATAAACAAATTAATTATCAATATTTACAGATTTGTAATATTTAAAATGATGACTATCAAAAGCAAATTTAAAAACGTCACTCAGTTTTTGCCTTATGTGCAGCTCTTACCGAGTGGGGGGACACGGTTCATCTCCCATCCCCTCCCAGAGTCTGCAGCCTCCGCCCCAGTAGCCGATGTTACAAACAATGATGCCCTCCAGACTGGGCAGCACCACCCTTTCTCCATCCAGCTCCAACTGTTGCAGAAAAACATGTTTTTTGAATGGCTGAAAACGGTGGAAAATTGACTTTGTTAACAGGATCATTCTGCATTAAAGCGGGACGTAAAACCATTTGAGAACGGAGTGCAGTTTTCTACAGCTATGTATACATTGCCTTCGGTAACGCACATTCAACTTCTAATGAAAAGTCTACGTAAACATGCACTTTGGACTTCCGCATTTAAAAATTCACGTGTAGCCAGGTACGTTTTTATGACCATTGTTGGGCTCTGCATTCAAAACACACATTGCCAGTCAACAAACAAAACCAGGTTGAACTTTGACCAATCAGGGACTCGGATTTGGTAGTGACGTTTCTGTGGCGTCCTTTTGATTAACAGAAGTACCGATTGTCAAATTTAAAAACTCAAATTTGCAACGCTGAAGACGGAGTGTAGCTGGTTGTTCTGGTGAACCCAGACACAGCGATGAGCCTGACGGCGTCTGCGTTTGTTCTTCAACATGATGGTAATCTTCATCAGCTATCGCAAAGACGCTAGCAATGAACCCAGCCGCATTTGCAAAATTTACGTCACTTTGACATTTCGCACCAAGGCTGTTCCAACAGTAGGTGGCAAATATGGACGAATAAACAGCAGAAGGAGAAAATGAAGCCTCTCCCCGTTTGTCCAGTGTGAACATCAGGGGTTAAACATGTTGAACAACGTGCATCAAATTCATGGTGTGTGCGTAGAATATGAGGGGTTTGCAGTCTTTTAACACAGACGGCGCCAGCTTTTTTTTCATTGCTAGTAAAAATAACTAAAATAGGGGCGTGGGTGCGCCTCCTGACTGCAGTCTAGCAGCATTGTTGCAACCATTACTTATACTTATTTACTATTCTGTGCGCGTCTGCAAAGCTTCACTTGTTCTGATGTCACAACTGTAAACATGAGAAAATAGTGTGAAAATGTTCATGTCTGTCTTAGAAAAGTGTATAAAGGTGTGTCCTGAGGGCTTTACAGCCTAAAAACATCTATTTAAATCATAAAAAAAATAAAAACTATGATTTTGTTGATCGTGTGTTTTTTTTTTTTACTTCTTAATACTTCTTACGATAATTGGGGGACCACTGTAATTACCTGTAATCCTTATTCATGTGTGACACAAATAAGGCTTTTCTTTTTCTTCTGGCCTTTTTGTAGAACAGCAAAAATTTAACTACTTCAATCATTTACGGTTGTACTGATAAAACGTGAAAAATCTGCAAAGAATTGAAAAACCTGGACTTTAAATATCAAACTTAAAACAGATTTTTTTCCAAACTGTACAGGAGTGTAGCCGCCTGTACCTCAATCCTCTTGTCCAGGTCTTTACATTCCTGCACTAAACAGTCTCTGGTGCCATAGAGGAAGTACACGGCCTGAAAGGAGGGACAACAACAACAGGTTAAGGACAAATAAACACAGTTTGGGAATTGCAATTTTGAATGAAGCACTCCGACCTTATTTATGATGCGGCTGGAGAAGAAAGAGGGAGTTTTTTCCCGGTGTGCGTGGAAGTTCAGCGCCATCAGAGCGTCAGGGCCCACGGAGAAGTAGTTATTCATAGAGAGGACCTTCAGCAGACGTGCCACGGGTCAGCTCATAAGCAGAAAACACCGACATCGACATTGACAGGAAACAGACCTTTGGTTTACGAAAATACACTCCTTTTGAAGCCACCTGAACTTTCCACCTAAGAAAAAAAACATCAGATCTGAGCTGCAGAAAAGATCCCAAATGGAATTTTTGTTGACTTTTTAAATAAAGTTATTTTTTTATCAATTCACCAACTGTTTTTATTTTATTCTGTAATTTAGATTAGCTTCTGCTTTGACCTGGAAGTGTTTTAGATGCACGTCTGCATCTTGAAAGTTTTGCTTCTTCTTTTTTAACAGCAGGTGTGTCGTTCATGCTAATATTCTGTAAGGATGTCCCAATCCGATTTCTTTTTTTTTTGGTGTCGTCGAAACCAAACAACCAGCTTTTATTTTTCTCTTTTGTGTTTTTATTTGGTTTTGACAGTACAAAAACAAAGAAATGGTATCAAACAATCCGATTTTTTAAGCCCCGACCCGATTCAACTGAGTCGTGTCTTTATATCTGCCAATATAAAGTCCTGGTCTGATACTTTTGTAACACTGGGGGTTATCTCGATTATCAGACTTAATTCATTACAGACAACTTTGCACGTTACTTTTCTAAATTGCATTGAATCATATTTTTAATTTATAACTATTGTCGTGTTCTCAAATATAAAACAAGGTTCTGGCTGTTTACTTGCATGATCGTTTCACTTGAACTCAGCTGAAAAAGTGTCTTCACTCTCAGTGTCCCTGTGCGCAGCGAATGCCCATTGCTGCTGTGATGTCATCAGCGTGCGACTTTGTAGTTCTTGACAGAATTAGAACCAGAGCACTCTGCAACTGATGTTTTTTTTGTAAAGTTCACGATTGAAAAAAAAAAACACCCCTTGGTGGTGTACAAGTAAAGGTTGGAAGTCTGTTATTTTAGAAAAACGTCATAAATCCTTTTTCTTTTTTGTTGCATTTTACTGCACCACAAAATGAGGCTTTTCACAGCAATTTTTAAAGTTAGATTAAAAATATTTTAATTAATTACAGGTCTTAAAAATATTTTAATTAATTACAGGTCATTGGTAATTAAACCCACAAAAAAATAATTGCATGCCAGCACTTTGTAACACAAAAAACGAACAAACTCGATGAACATTTATTAGCTTTGGTTGTTTTTTCTGAGATTACTGCTTTCTAGTTTTTCTGAGCACTTTCTCTGGAGCTTGGACTGTAGATGGTCCCTTTGAAGCAATGTTTTGTTCTCATTAAAAATAAATGATCGTTTCTTTCATTTGAAATGTCTTTCTTTTGTAAGTTGTTGTTGTTTATGACATTAGATTTCAGGATTAGAGCGATTAGTAGATTATCGGGAAAAGAGCGAGAAACAATCTGTATCAGGTGAAAAGTTGTGTAAACCAGCCTGCTTTCACTCGACCACATTTCAATGAGTTGCAGTGTCTCATCGTTGAGCTACAAGTTAGCTTTTAGGATGACGTCACAGCAGCGCATCGAAACACAGAACAGCACGTAAGAAGCGTTTTCATCTGTGTTAAAATAAACAAGTAAGTAGTTCTGATGCGATCCATGAATAGGATACAACATCCGATTCCAATCGAGTCTGAAACTACGCAATCAGGCCTGATTTCTAGTCACGTGATCGGATCGGGACGTCTCAAATGTTCTGATAATATTCTGTACAATTTTAAAAGTATCAGATTATTACAATGACTTGTCTTTGACATGAAACTGATCCTTCAGAAACAGGACAACCTGCGCAGCAGCAGACCACACCTGTCCATTTGGACCACTTCAGCATCCAGGATGTTGCGCAGAACCTGCTCCACGGGAATCTCCCCGGCGTACCCGGCTCCCCACCCCAACGTGTTTGAGAGGTCGTTCCCGGTTCCCAAAGGGAGAATGGTCACCCTGGGAATAAATTGGTCTTGACCCTGACAGCAAAGGAAACACACGAAAGGTCAATCTATCAAAGTATGAGGTCGGTGAAGGAAAAGATCGCTCTCATTTTCACCTTCAGCTTCATGGCATCGATGGCGTCGAGAACCCAGCCGACGGTGCCATCCCCTCCGCACACCAGCACCCGCACCCTGCCGGGGGGCAGGAGGGTGCACAGCTGCAGGGCTTTGGTTGGAGGCAGCAGAGAGAGGTCAAACACCTGAGAAACAAAAGGAAACTGAGCCCAACAGAGGAGACACGAAGCTCTGGCCTCGGACGAAGAAGCTGACCTGAACGGGGTTGAGGAGGGTTCGAAACTCTCCCAACAGAGCCTCTCCCATGTTGTTTCCACTGCGAGTGTTAGCCAAGACCAAGATAGGAGTCCAGCCTCCGCCGCAGGCAGAGCCCAGCTGCACAAACAGCATCTTAGCAGCAGTTTGAGACGCCCCAGATCACCTGCTCGGGCCGCTCTCCACTCACCTTGTTGTACTCGTCTGGGTGCCGGCGGCGGAGCTTGTTGACCTGGTAGAGGTAGTGGGGGGGGATGATGAGGCCGTGGAATTCGCCCAAGTCACAAACGTCTGCAGTGGAAAGGCTGTCCATGCAATCATCGTGAACTGTGGTCTGACACCACACACACCTGAGGAGGGGAGAAGGCCAGGAAGCCATGAGCGGGAAAACACAGACGCTGCTGCACAGCACGCCACAGACCTGATGGCTGACGGGTTCGGTTCTGCAACCTTTTATCGTGTTTTTCATGTGAATCTAACAGAATGAGATCCGGCTTTTGGTTTTAGTCACATAATATGTTGTTAGTCTCTGTTTCTTTCACCTCCTTCCCTTTATAGGGAGCAAATCAATTAAAGAACAAAAGCCATAAATATTTTTTAAAAATAGGACAAAATGAATAAAAACTTTTAAAAAATTAGCAGCAATTAACAGAAGACAACAAAAATATTAAAGATAAATAAATATTTGAAAAATAAAATGTATCACTAAAGTAAATTAATTTTTAAAAATTAGCAGCAATTAACATCAGACAACAGATAAAAAAATGAAAAAAAGCCAATTAGTGGCCAAAGAAATAAATACAATTTTGTTTGTTATTTATTTATCTGTTAATTTAATTAACCAAAGCCGGAGACCCCAGAGAAAACCCATGGATGCCCGGGAGAGCATGCAAACTCCACACAGAAAAATAAATAAATACAAATTAACAAATTTATCAGTGAAACTGCTGACAAAAAATAACAAAAACCATAAAAAAATTTAAAAATTGAATAAAATTATTTTTTTAAATTGCAGCAATAAACAGCAGTAAAAACTTTAAAGATAAAAAACAGGAAAAAAAAAGTGAAAACAATTTTCAGTGTTTAACAGTGGCCAAGAAAAATAGACATTAAAAAATTAAATACAAATAAAAAAATTTAAAAAATGTAAAAAGTTAATAGCAAACAATGATTAAAAAACAGAAACATAAAAACTTAAAATAGGCACAGATTGATCACATTTAGAAGTTGGCAGCTAGCAGCTCTAAAATTAAAGAAAAAACTTAAAATAAAAAAAAGACTAAATATAAAAAATATCACTAATTAACAGCAGCCAAAAAGGTAAAATAACAAACATAAAAATAAAAGATAAAAAAGTTAAGAAAACACCATTCAAATTTGGCAGAAGGTTGCACGCAAGGACAAAGCCAATCCACTGCACACACAAAAACACAACCCAACAGCTCAAACACAACAAGGGCAAACAATAAAACCACAAGAAAAGAAGATCTAAAAGTAGAACCTTTTGTGGACCTTAATTTAAAAGAGATCCCTTATACACACACAACCCCATCAGATTTAACTAAGCTGTGTTGTCTGACACCCTTATAACTGACATTATTTTTAGTGCAAAACAACAATTAGAACTCAATGGCAATTGTCAAACACGGTGGTGGAAGTGTGGTGATTTGGGGCTTTCACAGCTACTGCACAAAGGCAACCCTTTATCACACCTTAGACAAACAAATACATCCCATCTGACCCTCACTGTGCAGCGTTTCAACATGTAAACAATTTAACAAATATTAAGATTAAAAAAGTTTGGTAAACAAATCAAAATGCTGTTTTATTTTGAATCACCTTCCTCACCCGCGTGAGCTTCTTCTTCCTCACCTGTGGTCGCAGAGCTTCGGCTGCGTCCCGCACTGCTGCTTGCACACCGCGCAGTAGCTGGCCAGCGGCACGTTCCCCCGGACCCAGCGGTGCTCCTCGGTCCCGCCGGGGCCACCGGGGCCACACGGGGCCATGATCTCCTTGCACTGCAGGCTGCGGTCCGCCCCGCGCAGGCACTGCTCGTCCACGCACACGCCGCAGCAGTCGCAGAAGGCGCCGTGCAGGATGTGCTGGGCGCAGACGCAGCAGTAGGTGGGCTTGTTGAACAGGTCCGTGCAGTGCCAGCCGTGCTTGCTCTTCCGAAAGAACTCCTTCATGGAGGTTTTCCGCTTGGAGCGCTGCGCGCTGCACCACAGCGTGAACGCGACCGGAACCACGACGGCCAGGGAGGTCCAGAGCAGCAGCGTCCACTCCTGCAGGGAGCCGCAGTCGCCGTGCGCCTCTGTAACGTCTGAGCTCATCTCTGGGGGGCTTCAGGCGGCGGAAAGCGAGGAAGAGGGCGGTGTGGACGGAAGCCGCTGGCGGGAAGGAACGCCGCGTTCGTTCGGGACGGACATGTTCATGGATGCTGATGGGGTTCTGCCATGAGAGTGACGTCACACAGAAACAGTCCAAAACGGCAAAATAACGCGAGAAATAAACAAATGCGCACCGCTAGCTTAGCCTCTGCAAAGAGTTTTTACACCTCAAGATGGTTCACTCTCACAGAGAGCATGCGCACTGTGTCCTGATCGAAGAAAGCCAATTCCGGTTCCCCTTTCAAAGTAAAAGACCAAAGCCCAACATCAAAATAAAATAATAAATATTAACAACTGAGCGTTAAAAAAACAAATTATGTCCTTGTTAGATTCACTCCTTAACTTTCCACTCCTGGAATTAAACCAGGAAGTAAAAAACACTGCATTTACTCTGGGAAGAAAGGGCAACTGACTCCGTTTGGAAGAAGATTGTAGGCACAAAAAAATACAAGTTTGTACAGCCTGGTGTCTAAATAAAACCATTATTATAACATCTTTTTTTCTCTAACTTTAACAACGATAAACAGATGATTTTTTTTTTTCTTATAGACCCAGTCCGATGAAAGTAATGTTTTTAAAGTCCCACTCCAACTCTCCTCTGACCTATTTTAAAAACGTTCTCAGTGGTCTTTTAATTGTGATTATGGTGTTTTTAGCAAAGAAATAAAATACAAATGTGTTAATTGGAAATTCACTTCTTGTTGGCACAATAAAAAGCCTCCACTTATTTCCTTTGATTCCTGCTTAATCTCTCTCCCACTAGCTTACAGCCCCTCACAACCCCAACCTATGACTCAATATGTTTAATTGCTGGTGCAACCAAAATATCTAGCAATGTCAGAGCTGTCCATCTGTACAGTTTTAACCTAGATGCCAGCTCAAACAAGGAAAACAACGTCATTTATGGATCTAGTCGACTACAAGTGGATGCATCAGAGTGGAATAGAGCAAGGAAGCTATGGCCCGCCCATCGCAGTTTCGACATCACAACATAAAGCTTTTTCGAAAAGCTTTTTTTTTTCATCTGCTCCCGATTCACAACCATTTAAATTAAGAAATACTCAGATGTGCAATTTCAATTTTAATTTCCTTTTTATATGTCCTCCATCATGACAAAAATGCTTCAACATGCAAAGAACACCAAAAGCACAATTTTCATTAACACGTTCTTGTTGCATTTTTCTGATGATGGAGATTGAAGACGATGGGAAGTAGAGGAGAAGGACAAGTTCTGGAGGGATGGATGAAGTGTTCCAAAGTATTCCTATAGGGAATGAGGAGAAATTGGTGTTTAGGACAAGAATGCAGGAGACCAGATGCTGGTAGATTTAGCTCAAATAATGAAAATGGCAGTGATTAACACAATTTTCACATTAGAGAGAAGGACAGTTTAGATAACTATATATATATATATATATAAAATATATATGAAAACCTAATTGATTTACTAATTAAATCTACTTGTTGGTTAATCAAATTAAGCTTTAGGTAAGATATCGCTGTTTGCTGTCCCTGAAAACAGTACGTTTGTGTCATTAGCACATTTTAAACCAGAGGAGATGAATGAAAACGCACAGAAAGCTTTGTTACAATAAAATTAGTTTTTTTTAAAGGAAATCCTTTTTTTTTTTTAGATATTTGAAACCTTTTGAGTGAAACGTCTGTTCTTGTCAAAAAATGAGAGATGTTTGTCACACCAGCCTGAAAGCTGAAAGTGTGTTTGTGCTGCCACCTAGCGGACATCTTTATAAACCTACTGCTCCCAATTGTTCCCTTTAAAAAACTTGTTTGTTTAATAAAAATAATATATTTAAAATTTACATGTGCATTCAAGTATAACTGTAGGCTAAAATTATTGAAATAATATTGAAATTAAAATAATTCCTGTCCAACATGTCTCCATGCCTGGCAGTCTGTGGGAGAGGAGAGACAGCTGGAAGAGGAGGAGAAATGTTTCCCCTTCACCCCTCCAGGACTGGTTTGGACCTTAGAGCATTGGGGGCTCAGAGAGGAAAAACACGAAGATGAAGAAGCTGCTGGTGTTTCTGCTCTGCTTGGTCGTACTGTCCCTCCAGACAGGTAGGACACAAACAACCATCACACTAGAACATTACAAAATGGACTACATGGATAGTGTTGTTGCAGCACTCACTCATCTGCTGCCTTGAACTCATAAGGTGGTTGAAAACTTGTTTAGTTCTCCAAACTAACAAACAAATGATATGATAGTTTCATAAAATTGTATTCAATGCAAACATGTATTCCTGCTGTCTTCATCATTGTGGAGGTTTCCAGAATGGCTTTTTCTCTTCAGCTAAAGTTCTTCCAGATTGTTGGATAGTTTTGGTGAGCGTGTTTGCCACGTCGCTGTGAGTCCAGCAGCAGCTGCTGGAGCTTTGGCCTCTCTTGCCTTCATTTTCAGCTTCCTCTGGCCGCTCAGGCAGCCAGAGCCTCCTAGAGTCACATGCTGTGGCTCCCTGGGGATCGGCGAGGATGAATGGGCGCTCTGTTACCTCCTAGTACAGTTTTCCAGAGAAGAGAAGGGGGACAGAACCTCCTCGCACTGCAGAGACCTTGTGGGGGCTCCTGAAGGGCTGCTGTTGAGCAATTTCACATCCACACAAGTTAAACAGACCAGGGGCAGCAAACCAGCAGCCAGGGCCTGAAATAGCCATGGGACGGAGGGAGGGGGCTCCATATGGCCCACAAAAATAAAAAAGAAATGAAAATTACAAAAAAAAAAAAAAAAAAAAAAAAAACAAAAACCCCCCCCCCCCCCCCCCCCCCCCACAATAAAATTAAAAATACAAGTAATAAGAATGAAATAAATAAAAGAAAAGACTAAAAATGTAAGGATGGACAGACATAAAGAGCCTCAACGGGGCACAAACCAGCGTCCTGCTTATGCCTGTCCCAAGCCCGGTAAATGCAGAGTGTCAGGAAGAGCATTAAAAATTTATAAGACAAATAAATCAAAGGAAGATATAGACATACACACGGATGGTTGGCGTCATAAGATGAGAGCCTGGTTTTCTATACATGTTAGGGGTTTGAAGGGATACGACACCCCAGACTTGGTCGCCCGATGTCCTACCTGCACCCCATCAGGGTTTGGGTAAATCTGGGCCTAGCAACAGCGATTTTTAGAGGGAAGATTAAACAATAAGACTCAGAAACCAGAGGTCAAACTCGCAGTCGGAACTCCTCCAAACAGGAATGACCATCAACTCTTCGGCCCAATCCAAATTCTTCCCTTTGCCCTACCACATCACTCTACCACCCCATTTGTAGGGGCATTTGTAGTGAAAGTGGTGTAAGAAAATTGTAAGGGAAGCTCTGCGCTAACGTAGCTGACCAGCGACTATTCATGATGTCATCGAGTGGTAGTGACGTCCAAAATCGGAGACCGTATTTTTCCATAACTCTTCGTTTGCAGGGCTAAATGTAGGGGAAGGGAGAAGTGGTAGGACAAAGGGAAGAATTCAGACTGGGCCTTCCTCTTTCCTGAAATCCTCTTTAACTGAATGTGTTCATCCCTTTTCATTCCAGATGCGAATCCCATCATCAAGGAGAGCCTTGCTAAGCAGCTGCTGCGCAGCAAGAGGCAGGAGCGGCCGATGAAGAGTGGCCATCCCGACGAGCCCATGAGGGTGAGCGCCGTCAGGGCGGGGAGGTGCAGGAAGGAGGAGAAAAAAAGAACTGAAATGTCTCTAATTTGATCCACATGTTTTCAACATACTGTAACACATTATTTTAACACAGTAAGTCAGTAAAAATGAATAATAATCTCACCATAAAGTTTTGAACATTTGCAAAACCTTTCCCGCCAAAAGTGCTTTTGAGATTTCATGGAAGCAGCCATTTTGAAAAGCCCCTCTTCTGCCCCTAGTGGAAGGATGGTGAACTGCAGGGCAGAAAGCTGATTTACCAAGGGTTTTAAGAACATTTTGGCTCATGCTAATGACGTAGGAGACTCAGAAATGCATTGCACCGTGGTCTGTCAGTTTGAGTGACATCCATTCCATTCGATGTTTTATTTCACTTCCTCAAAACTTTGGTTCACAAAAGGTTTTGTGTTCAGATATTCTGATTCTGGAGGTTTCAGTCGGTCCTTTGTCGGCTTTGTTCAGTTTCCTGTAAATTGCGCTCTGATGCATTTGATCCCCACAGGAGCATCTGCTGCACATGCAGGCTCTGGACCAGAGGGCCCAGGAGACCAACCTGGAGTACTGGCTGAATCCTCACTGCCCCCCACGCTGTGACAGGAACTATGGACACCCGGTCTGAGGAGGAAGGTCTGAAAAGTTACACAAATACAAGCTGTCTGTGGATGGAGCTCTTCAGAACTGAACAAACACCAGCAGACCTTCTTCATCCTTTCCCATCCAGAAAACTTGAGATCATTTGTCTCCAAACCTCCTCTGAGACTTCTATTATTAAAAAAAGAGATTTAAAAAATGCTATAAGTACATATTTCCTGAAAAACACTCAAGAACATTAAGGTCCCTGCTTGTGTTTTCCATTCAAACAAACTTTAGAAAATAAACAGATAAAAAGGGGGAATTTGTCATCAAATGAGAAAGAAAATTGTTTTTTTTAAAAACCTGAAATGTTTTTTTATGATGTTTTTTATGAATAAATTACATCAATTTATGGTCTGAAAACCATTTGTTCAGTGATTTCAAAATCTAAAGAGCATTGTTTTTGTGTCCCTACAGAATAAAACCTCACGGGCGACAAGAGTCTGGACTCCGCAGTGAAAACAACCTTTTCTTTTTATTCCTCTTATGTAAAAGAAGCTTTATTCAGCTGTATTATTAGAGGTCCTTTTACCCTTTTCCCGCCTATAGATGTGCTTTAAATAAATAAAACAGGTCGCAGTAAAATGGCAAAACTGTACGTTGAAGTTGTGATTTTATTCATTCATTGTTTGCTTGTTTTTTCATTCATTTTTTGAGGTTTATGTTGCATGAGTGTCGAACACACGTTTTATATTTCGTTTTTACAACAAAATAAAGTAAAAAGATAGATTTCTAAAAATTAAAAATATTTTTGTCATAAAAAGCCCTGAATTGCTTGTAGACGTTCCAGCAGAATACAGGTTAATAGTGTAATAAAAAAAAAAATAAAATAAAAAAAAAAAAAAAAAAAAAAAAAAACGTCGAGGCATGCGGCCTACTGCACGCGGGAGTGGCACGTGACAAGACATTTCCTCCACGCGCCAGATCCACGAGCCAAATCACGTGGATCTGATACCCGAGTTTGAGTTTCAAACAGTAATTAAACATTTAAACGTCAGAGTGGCGGAAAATATTTATTTCTTAGATTTGTTTTTTCTGTAAACAAGCTGAAAACGAAGCGGAAGAGGCCTCTGAGCTGTCCGCTTTTTAAGGACTTTACCAAACTGCGGCCTCACAGCAAGAGCAGGTCCGCTCAGAACCCAAACTGAATCAGAACCAACCCGCGAGGCCCCGAGCACGCGCCCACAGGAACCGACGTCACGCACAGGCCGGATTTATTTCACACAGAAAAAAAGAGCCAGACTGACAGAAATAAAATATAAAGAACACAAAAATGAGAATTTCCGATTTATTGAAAAGTTGCATCTTTTTTCCTTTTACATCAAATTGCTATGAAAATGTAAAATAGGAAGTTAATGAGGAAAACACAAACTAATTTATGTTATTTAGCACTAAATCCCAGAACAGATTTAATATATTTTAATACTCTTAAATTCAAAGTGCTTGAGTAGATTTTTTTTTGTCCTTTTGAAGTGAACAGGACCTAATTTCACTGATAAAAATGTAAGCTTTGCTTGTCAACAATGCTTTAAGCACAAGATATTATTTTTGGGAAAATACATTCTAGTTAGTTATACTTGTGAGATAGTATTCACCTGCTGTACAGAAATGTGACTCAAGTTCACAGATGAAATGGACTTCATTTGGTTAATACATTAAATAGATGTTCCACTTTAAAATATACACGCTATGTCATTTACACGTCACATACAAAAGGTTGCGTCATCATGAAACTAAAAACATTGTGGAGTTCAGGCATGACTCGGGGATCATCTTTTCTCCTTGAAGAAGCCCTTGGACGTGCTGCTCTCCTTGATGGTGACCGTCAGGAAGTTGGAGGTCACGTCCGTCACGAGGACCTTTTCCACGCTGCTGAGACACGGCCTCCACGTCACTTCATCAAAGTCGTCGTCCAGCCGGGTTGGTGAGGGCCTGTCCAAAAAGTAAGGCTTTTCCATGGGGGGAGGCGCAGCAGGAGGTGCTGCTGTGGAGTGGTGCTTGAAGTGAGCCGGAGCCAAGTAGCCAGAGCTGTTCTTAGTCCTGTGAGTGTCTGGGTTGGTTCTGTGGGGATGTTTGTGGAAGCTAAAACCGCCATGGCTCTGTGAGCGGTGGTGGTGATGGTGGTGTTTATAGCCGTGACCATGATTCTCCGAGTGTCTGTGACCCACGCTGATCTGCCTGGCCTCCTCCCCTCCCTGGACCTTGGTGAATTTGTGCATTCCCAGACTGGATTGGTCCTCTGCCCTCCTCTTGAGCAGCTCAGGAGCAGAAAGGTCACCAAAGCGGGGCTTGGGCCCCCTCTTTTTGGGTGTGTGGACAAGGCCAATGGGGCTGTTCTGCTGAAGGGAAGGCAAGCAGACACTTTCACCTCGGTTGATGGCACTCGGTGGAAAGATGGTGGGAACCACGGCTCTCAGGCCCTCTCTGGCTCTTGGGGTGATGACCGGCTCCGGAGTAGGGAAGTGGATCCCCCGGACCGCCTCGCTCCTGAAGTCATAGGACCTGGTTTTGTCTTTAGTATGTGCCTGAAAACAAAAACAGCGTATATGGGATTATAAAAGGGTTGTTTGGTAACCACACAGGAGGCCAGACGGTGACAGATTTAACCATGAGCTGAAGGACTTACGCTTGGGAAACCAAAACACACTAAATATAGCTTTGACACGTGGTCACATGATGGAAAACACGTGAAAAAAACAGGCATTTGTGTGACTCACCTTGAGCAGAAACGTTTTGGGTTTCGGTCCTCTCTTTTTGGGCCCATACAGCTCCCTTTCTCGCTCCCTGCGGGAAACACACCATCATGTTCAAGCGCCACCAGAGCAAAGTGCACACTTTCCGCTACGCGTTCTGCCGGCGCGTGTCACCTCTGTTCGAAAGCGGCGAACAAGCGGGAGTCTAAAATGTTCTCCTCCGGCTCCCAAGTGCTGTACCTGCGGAGCAGAGCATGAAGTCAGCCGAGCAGACGGCGCGGCGTTAGCCCGCGAGCTAAAAAAAAAAAGCCTCCGCGTTCTGCTCCGTCTTTCCTTTCGGTGCCTCGCCGAGCGAAGACAGAGACAGCGCGGGTTTCAAACCGTGTCAGACAGTCGGGGTTGGACTTACTTGGGAGACCATCCTTTCCATTTGACGAGATATTCGATGCGACCCTTGAATGCCACCAGAAACAGAAAAATACCACTTGGTTAGCTCGCTGTGAAGCATAGCAGCAACACGGTTAAAATCACCCGGACATCATGGAGGTGTATGGGCGGTCGTCTACCTTCCTTATCCTGCGTTTAATGATCGACTCGGCGGCGAACACCCTCTCCCCGACGGCGGACAGCTCCATGTTTACTCCAGTGCTACCTACCGCTAGCTCGCTCCGCGCTAGCTAAGCAGATATCACCCCCTCCCTTCCCCTTTACTCGTCCCAGCCATTCTGAATTCCCGGCAGACCATAATACTCCTCAACAGAATGGACGTCAGCGCAGTTGGGCAGTGTTGCCTAGAAACGGCAGTCGGTGGAACCTCGAGGAGAACGCCCATTGGACGAGCCGTTGCTACGTGACATGGGGTTGCTAGGTTAGGGAGGAGCTTATGTATGTAAAGAGGGGAGATGGATTTATTTTTCTAACCGCGAAGAGGGGTGTTTTTTGGCGTAATTGATGTGATTTGGCACAAATGCACGCATATGCGGGCACGAAAGCAATAAATATATATTTTTTAAATAAAAAGATTTCTGTGAATTTATGAGTTAAAATACATGAAATGTATACGTTAAAGCCATAAAACAAGTACAAATAAATACTTCAATTAAAATGCAGTTGTAATCCTTCAAGGGAATTTGTATATTAAAAAAAAAAAGTAATTGTTTTTTTTCCTGTGTTGCGCTTTGATATCGGCTATTTTTAGGGGAAATCGTTGAAAATAAAGACGCGTCTTTTATTTAAACTGGTTAAACTGTAATGATCCATCTTCGGCTAAAGCACAATTTATAATTTATCCAAAGAGATTTTAGCAACGCAGACTTCTCAAAATAAAGCAACCAAAAAACGCTATTGGTTCATAACAAGTAATTTTTTAAAAAGCGAAAATAAATCAACATTTAAACGAGTTTAATTTAAGCTGTGTCTAAATTTCATGTTTTGTTTTTTAAACATTTAATAATTTTCTTGAATTTTTTTCGGATTGAAAGCACATTTGGGACATTATTCTAACGTATGTTTTATATGGATCTTCATTCAGCGTTGTCACGCGCCTGGCAGATAATCCAGAGAACAGCAAATTTATGAAACAATTCTATACGACGGAAAATAATGTTTATTAAATAATAATAATGATGAGAAGATTAATTATCTTTCTTAGCTTTTATTCTTATTTTTTATTATTTAACACAAAAATAACAATAGAGCTTTCCAAAAGCTACCTCACTTGCGGCATCAAGGAAAACACTTCTAATTATTTTTGCGCAGAAACACGAGTCCGACAAAAAAAAAAAATAATACGCAACACAAACAGCTTTAATTTTGCACAAAAAATAAAAACCTTTATATTTCCCCCAAAGAACGGGTTAGGGTTAGGTAAATCCGCTTTTCCTTCATAATCTGAAGAATCACTGATTGATGGCCCTTGATTTGTTCAAATAAATATTATCATTTAAAGGGGTTTTAATTTAAATGCAAAAACAGAATGTTAAACCCAGAGGGAAATAATCAAAACTGACATGTTTTTAGCTCCAAAACCCGTTGTTTCATGTGAGTTATAAATCAACTTAAATTTCAGGCGGGGATTTTGCATCAGAATTCTCTTAAAAAAAGAACATTTCACCAGAAACGTCTCATTTCTCTGTTTTTCTTCCCCGGTTTTTGCAGATTATTTCTGATTAAGGTTTTCTCAGGTTATAAAACACAACACCTCGATAAGACGCACAACCCGCTAAAGTTTTGTCATTTTTTTTTCAAAAACGATGCTGAATTTGACGCGTTCCCGTCAGAAAACCGAAGTAATTCCTGCAGTGATTCCCTGAAGGAATGCTTGATGCTTCCAGTTTTTTATCCTGCATTGTTGTGGTTTTATTTGTGTCTTTGGACGGCTCGGTGCGCGTGAGCATCGTTTGGACTCAGGAGCCGCATGGGCGCATCTCCGCCGCTGCATGAATGCGATTGGTCTCGGTGCGTCTGCAGTGCAGCACCGCCGCCGCGTCAGCCGCCATTGGTCGGCTTGTATCCGGGCAAGACGCGGGTTCCCGACGGCGGCGCCAACTGCAGAGCCGGCTTAAAGCGCCGATCCGGTTCTTCAGAAAGTACAGCGACCTCGAAAACAAGCATAGAAAGCGTGGATCGATGGTTGCGCGTCACGCTTTCAGAAAACCCGATCCGTTAAGGCGGATCAGACGTGGCGTTCACAAACCACACCAATCTGCTTTTTGGTTTCCCTTCTTGTTCTAAATCTGATTAGATATGACCTCCTAATAAACCGTTTTTTACAGTCTTTCTCACATGTAATCATGAGTTATGAGTCATCCTGCACGCGCATTCTGCAAGCTGTCATTGTCGAGCAGGTCTCGCTTGGCTGCAACAATCCATCCACATGTGACTGCATGAAGAAAACACGCGTGTCCAGCAGCCAACCACTAAAGGATAAAAAAAAAAAGTCTTCCAGGAATGCGAACCGTTCATGGTGGACGGCCGTCTCTTTGCGCCTCAGGAGGCCTTGTGGGTGCGCGTGCTCTCCTCATAAAAGCCTCATAAATTCAGTCACATAAAAGGGATTTGGGGGTTGTTTTATTAATATTTGTTAGATTAAAAATAAATCGTCTCTGTTTCATCACTAAAACCTGTTTGAAATCCAACTTTTATTTTTTGGAAATTTTGATGCATGGGAACATTTCTGCTCCTCGCGCAGACATCAGACTCCAGAACCTATAGAGTTTTCACATTTTCATCCTAATGTGACAGAATCTGTGACCAACGGTACAACATTAGTGAAGTTTTACAACTTATTTATTATTTTTTACAAAAAAAAAAAAAAAAAATTGGAGCAAAACAAGCGACGCCGCGCAAAAGCCGCCCCCGAGGCTGCAGCTCCGGCTCCCTGCATTCAGGCCGCTCCTCGTACCTTAACGCCGTCGGCAGAGCGCGCGCGGCTCCCATTTTAGTGCCACGCGCTCAAAAAGCATCTGGCGGAAGCATGAAAATATGTAAGAGCGTCAGGTCAATGAAGCAGAACAGGCAGGTCAAAAGAAAACAGCTGTTGGATCTCCAAACACCTGACAGGAGCAGCTGCTGGAGGTCCAGCTTCTTCTGATCAGTAGCCTCCAAGAAACAAATATTCCCGCTTAAAGTGCCGATCCTCTTTAGTGTTCTCAGCGGTCTTTTTATTATGATTATGCCCCCAAAAAAACAAACAAACTAGGACATAGTTTCTGCAGAGCGGAAAGAGTTCATTAGAAATCCCCCTCCGAGTTGTAGGGAGGCCCCCCATTCCCATCATCCACCATCTACCTCCCACTATAGCTCTTCCTCTTTGTGGCCAACATTGTGACATTTAAGCAATTTTATTTTGATTTGCTCCTGTGATTCGTATATTTTTTGTACATTTGTTTCAACATTGTTGCTGTTGACCTTTCGGCACATCCCATCAGGAGCAGTCACAGTAAAGTAACTTTCACAGGTGGTTTTGGCCGATTTTTTGCACTATTTTATCTGGGCTGGGGACTGGCACAGGAAGACCCAGAGTTATATTTCCCAACAGTTCTGCTGCCTTTACGACTGTCCGAGCCATTCAAACCGCCGCAAAACGTTTTAGCGGAAGTAGATGCATTTTTGCGCATGCGGGGACCGATCAGGCAGCTGTTACAGATTGGGTAAACAGTCTCTCACACCCCCAAACCATGCAAAAAACACGGCTAATAACATCCAAAGTCATCCAGCCGTAAAGTTTTGAGCCAGATGCCGGCTCAGATGAGGAAAGATGCATCGGAATGGAGCGGCGCAGGGAGCTTGTGGCTTGCAGCGGATTCTACTTCACACTTTTTCCATCGGCATTTTTCCGTCTGCTACTGATTCACAACAATTTGAATAAAAAAATCCTCAGAAATGCAATTTTAAGCTAAAATTCCTTCAAAAACCTCCTCCATCATGTGAAAAATGCCACACAAACATAGTAAAAACACCTTTGTCGTTGGGGTGGGTCTTTCATGGCCGCTGATCTTTAAAAGTCTATCCAAAAGTTATGGAGAGCTTTCATAATCAGCAAACACTCCTTTCTTATTCCCAGACTGAACCACAAATAGAGCAAAGGACAGAATTAGCCTCTGCGGTCACGACAACCTTTAACAGATTATTATGGGAGCTGCCCTCTTCCGTTTTAGATGCTCAGCATTTTTTCAGAGGTAAGAAGTACGTCAACAAGTCATTGGCAAAGCATTTTAATGTTACAAAAGGGTTTGCTTTCGTAATGGCGCGTCTTTCCCCGCCGCCTTTACCCTCACAAGGCCCAGACATGATGCCTTTAGAGCTGTATGACATTAAACATGTGCTTTTTATACACATTTATTGCAGCCTCGTTCCTATAGGGATCAGCTTCATCTCTGCAGCCGTCATAGAGCAGAACTAAGAAGTCCAGTTCTGGACTTTCCTTAAGCACAGAGAGAAGATGAGCCACAGAGCAGCAATGAATGAATCCTACATAAAACAAGAAAAACATTTTACTGGCAGGAAAGGTGCTTCATTTATCTGCTTATCTAACATCCTCCTAAACATGCTCACTCACATTCAGACGATGTGTATCGGGACTCAAAAGAAGTTTCCCTCTTAAAAGCTGTGACTTAAGTCCAGGATTATTTACAAAAGTTAAGTGCAACTTTGTTTAAAGTTCGATGATTTGAGCAAATGTGGAAACCGTTTAAAGAACTGCATGAGACCGTTGATCAACAGGAGGAACTTTTAGGTAGAAATATGCAAAAAAAAACAAAAACAATAAAAAGATACTTTTCTCTCAAATCTGAACTGTACAAAAAAATGAAAACATCAAGAGTTTATTTGTACATTCAAGCATTGAAAAATACAAATATAAAGATAATTTATGTACATCTCCAGAGCCGTCCCGCTGCTATGCTGTGATGTATTCCTTGAACGTGACGGTGAGGCAGTTCGCAGTGATGTCTGTGATGATTATATTCCCCAGGAACGGCTGAAACGAAGGGAACGCATGCTCCTTCGTGGCTTCATGCTCAGGCTCCGACTCTGCCTTTTCCTCTGCCGGCACCAGAGGTTCGGGTTGAGTCTGAGTTTCTGTCCGACTGACGTCCGCAGGATGTTCTGGCGGCTCGGCCGCGGCTGAGGGCCTTGACTTGACGATCCTCAAGTCGATGGGTTCCTCCTGGTCTGTGTAGCCGCAGTCCAGCGGGCCGCTGTGATCCCCCGCCCAGGTTCGGTCGTGGGAAGAGGCGGCGCTGGGAGTGCTGATGCTCCGGCAGCTGAGAAACCGCTTGCTGGTGTTGTGTTCGTCCTTATCAGCATCAGAGAGGTGTCGCTTTAGTCCCTGACAGCCTCCCCTTGTGTCCAGCGGTGAGGAGGGGGCTCTCCCTTCCAAAGGCAGGGAGAGCAGATTAGGCTTGCCTGTCAGTTGTAAAGGATGATCCTGTGGAAGCTCCTCCTGACCTCTGACCCCATCGTGCCTATCCTGCTCTGTCAGGGCGAGCTGGATTTGAGCGGACCGCTCCTTTTCTTTGGGGCTTTCTGCTTTCAGTCCTGAACAGAGAACCATCGGTTTGTTTCTGGGCTGTTTTGGAAATCCGTTCATGAGGCCCAGCTTCTTGACGAGCTTCATCTTCTCCAGGTGTTTCTCCATCCCCCCCTCCAGCCCCTCCGCCAGGTTTCCAGCACCCTCACAATCCCTGGTTTTCATTTTTGCCGTCTGCATCCCATTTTCCATGTACTTGCTCATGACAATGACGATGCGGCCATTCTTGTTTTTGTTCTTCACGATCTTCAGTTTGCCGCCACCGCCACCACCGTTTGACGAAGACTCCTCCTTCGTTCTCACCTTTTCCAACTCCTTGTGGCCGTTGAGGTCGGCAGGAAGTTTCTTCAGCTCCATGGTTATATCCTTCACTTTGGTCAGACAGCCGGAGTCTTTGTCCCGGACCCACTTCTGCTGCAGCACCGGGGGAAGGTTGTACCCCTTGTTAGTCAGCTCTGGAGCTTTGACCTCCAGCGGCTTGGCAAACACCGGCTCGTGGATCTTCAGGTCCGGCTGGTAGTGGTGGTGCTTCTTGCTGTTGAGCTGATAGTAGAACTTCTTGCCGCTGGTTTGCTGCTCAGCCTCCCGGCACAGCGGCTGGTACTGGTGGTGCTTCTTGCTGTTGAGCTGGTACTGCTGCTGCGCCTGAGGGAGGAGCGTCTGGATGGGGTCGGACTTCTGAAAGCCGTCGTCCTCCAGAGACGCCTCCTGAAGGTCCACCAGGACGTTGGATCTCCTGGCCAAAGAAGGCACCTGTGAAGACAAACAGAGCCTTGCTCAGATATTTGCTTCGATGGCTGCACTCAAAGTAAAAGAAGAGACTCCGTCTGGCGCTACGGTCATGGCGTCTATTCTAATGACCTGGTGTCATATAATTACGGCCGGGCAAAAAGATCATGATCACTTTTCAGACAGTTGACGCATACAACACTACCAAGTTTGAGTCCCTGGTTGGTCAAAGTTGAGCAGTTTGACATTCAACCAGTCAAAAGTTCGACTGGTTGAACTTCCAGCGTGCTTTCATTGAACGCCCAATCTGCAGCTAAAGCTTGAGAACGGACTTGTGGATTATTGACAGTTTATGAGAACCGGACACAGCATCCCCTCCCCCCTCATGTTTGAGACAGGAAGTACCGGTTGGTCCAAGAAATCCATTATCCAACAGACTTCTATTGAGAAATAAGCAGCTATGACTCAGTAGTTCTTTAGGACAGAATAACTATTCTTACACTGATACCGTGTTTTGATAAACTTCATTATTTTTTCATCATATTTTTTTCTTTATCTCAAGTTTTTTGAATGTTCGAAAGGTTTTATTGACAGATTATCTCGAGCCCTCTTTCAGTGGAAGGGGTGTGGCTTACCAACAACCTCACGCCTGATTACCAAGAGTGGTTGCCATTGACATGATGACTTAGACCGACTTGGACCAATCACTGTTTACTAACGTCGTCTGGTCACATCATGGCGTCTGTATTGGGTAAAATTGGCGACTGAATTGACTTAATTTAGTAGGAAGTGGAGGTAATGCCTTTTCTATGGGTGACGTCACAGGCGCTTCATCCATCTTTATATATTGTCAACGGTAGGGACGCCATTGAACACAGGAGTTTTGAACGCAGAAACCCGAAACGCGAGTTTACAGGCATTTACGCCAGTTGCTGAGGACGGTGTGCACGTCGCTTGAAGGGTTTGTGTGGTCATCTATGGTTTTCTGTCAGGCTGAAACAAAAAGCACTGAGGTCAAGTTCACGTCCACATGGTTCTCCTGCAGCTCTTCGGGCCACCAAAGCGGCTGTGACCTGCCGTGACCTCAGCTCGCAGGAATGCCACTGGCTGCTTTGTGTCCCATCGTTGACTCCATCCCATGTGCTAGCACCAACACCCTCCTGAGAGGAACAAAAGCCCCGCTATGATGGGGAGGGGACCCCTCTGCCTTTTAAGCCCTTGATTGATGTAACAATTTCTCTGGAAGTGGGACATCGGGACACCCAAAAGCTGAACAATCCAGACTGTCTCTCAGCTCCTCTGATAATCCTAGATCATTCGGCAACCCCTCACCTGCAGCAGGAGGTGTTTGGGCTTGGGGCCCCTCTTGCGGTATCCCATCAGCTGCTCCTGACGTTCCCTGCAGGAGAGAAAGACAGCAGCGAATCAGAGCGGCACTACGGCAGCACTGCATTGCACTTCCTGTCGCGTCTTCTTCACCCCTCCATCGTTCACTGCAGCTGAACAGGAGACTGAGGCTGCCACCGTCTCTGAGGTTCCTCCAGCGAGTCTCTCTGAGGGAGGTAACTCAACACCACGGACAGCACTGATGTCAGATTCCTCCCCCCACCTGCCCGCCTCCCCTCACATCCAATTACAATGACGACTCGGCGTATTTTCATAGCTTGGTGTTGAGACGATTCGGCCCCCCCGGGGAGATTTGCAATTAGTTTCAATAAAGCCCCCCCCCCCCTTAGAGAGGGACAGAAATAATTGCAAAAACAGAAACAGAGAGTTTGCTGGTGTTTTTGCCCCCGACCTGCAGCTTAAAGGTGGGGGCTGTGGTGGGGGTCTCAGAGAAAAACCAGTGACAGTTTAAACACATTTGAGAAATTCAATTACGCCGCCCTGCAGCAATTACCCCAGAACTCTTCTGTAATCCTGGGTGAGCAGACGGAGGGGCTGGGGCCCGTTCCAGCTGTCATCAGGTAACCAAAACCCTGTTTTTGTTTCCAGACTTCACCAGTCATTTCGCTTGTGTGTTGTCTTTTGGCGCTTCCATTACGTCATGAATGAGCTTGGGAGCAGAATCTGACACCAATCTGTCACCGTCACCTGATCTTAAGAAAGTTTCTGCTGGAAAGGAAGTCTGCGTGTGCTTAACAATGTCCTTGTGTTGATCTGCTGGGTGTTAAAAACTTACACCTATTTTTAAATAAAGTTTTTACAAAATCCTCCAGGAAGTATTCAGAGATGCTGTCCTTACCGGTCCTGGAAAGCATCCAGCAGCCTTGGATCCAGGATGTTTTCCTCCGGTTCCCATGTGTTGTATCTGTGCACAGAGAGAAGGCCATGACATGGTTTCTCCCCCCCCCCCGTTGAAACTTTTTTCATGTGGCGCATGAGGGGTGGGGGGGCGTCAACACCCACGACACACAACCTCCAATTACAGACGTGTCCCTCTTTAATTGGCAGCTTGGGAAGAATCGCAAACATCGTAAAACCGCATCCATCACAGCGAGACCACGCACGCGCCAGGGAGAGAGAGCGCGCGCGCCCACAACAATGCTGACATTCCCTTGCGCACGCGTGTTGCGAGTGTCACGGCTGCTCCCCGCGCAGTGGACTCACCTCGGGGACCATCCTCTCCACTTGACCAGGTACTCAACCCTACCCTGCGGAAGACAAACGCGTTACTCCCGTATGGAGGGCGCGTGAGGAGGCGCACGCGGGGAGGAGATGTCAGTGAGTGTGACCGACCTTCCTGCTGCGCTTTTTCTCGATGCTCTCCACCGCAAAGACGTGCTCTCCCGCGGAGGGCAGCTCCATTTCCCCCCCAATTCTTATTTTTCTTCCAGCCTTGCTCCCGTTGTCTCCTCCGTCCCGCCTCCTCCTCCTCCGGAGCAGAAACTCGAACCCTCCACCTCCTGACGTCCCCGCTGCTCCTCTCGCTGCTCCTCTCGCTGCTCCGCTTTAGACGGAGTCGCTCAGCAAAGCGAGTTGGAGCTGCAGCCAGAAAACACTTCATGCAAATAACCGTCGGCGTGACGTTTCACGAAGGGGAGGTCTCGAGGGCGGGGCTAGAGCTCGCGCTGCGTTCAAGGCTGTCGGAGAAAACGGAATCACGACTTTCAGAGGAAACTCCAGACGCGGATGTAAAGACCCGCTCCGATGAAGCTGTGTTTTAACATGTTCAGTGTTTTAACATGCTCTTGTAACACTTTTCTCATGATAGAGGACACATTTAAAAAAAAAAAAATTCGGAGTGTTTCTTTATTCAAATCGTTGTGAATCAGACGGGAAAGAAAAATGCCTTTTGGAAAAGTGTAGCAGTGACGTAGATGGTACAGAGAGGCGGGACAAAACCTCGAGAACCCTCGTTTTGTGCGTTCTTGAATGCGCGGTGGGAACTAAGCATAATGATGTCAATAGTGGCCATGTAAACAATACATTTCAATAAATAAACCCACATAATGTCTAATAGCACCGGTAGTTGCCATCAACATACTGCATTGCCAAAGGTGTTCATTCACCACAGAATGGTGAGCTTCTGTGTTCACATGTGTGTAAAGTGATTGTGTAAACATGCACCCTCCTTGTGTACACATTAGAGAGAGGATGAACTCAGCATGGTTCTGTGATCGCCTTAAGAGCAACTGTGACATTTTTCTCACAGCTTAGTATTCCACCGTCAACCAACAGCGGTTTTAGAACATGGTCATGATGCAGAAGGAGAGCGGTCGACCTCTGATCAGAAAACCGTAGGTCGGGTTCCACCTTGCCCACCCATGTGTAGAAGTGTCCTCGGCCAATACGTTGAATCCCACACTGCTCCTGGTTGGCGCCAGCGTCCGGCAGCAGAGCCGCCAATAGTGTGTGAACGTGAGTGTGTGGATGGGACTGTGAAAGTGCTTTGGGCCTTCAAAGAACATAAAAGTAGACACTATTTGCTATTTATAACATAGCGTATGAAGTCATAGACTAAATAAACTGACAAAGGCAGCAACTTTATACAGACTCAACCATCAGAGGCCTTCAGCTCAAGAACAGTGTGGAGAACTTTATGATTTGAGTTTCCATCCGTGAGCAGCTGGATCCAAACATCATCAGATACAATTCAAACTGTCTGATGTCAAGCACATCCACCGTGGAACCTACACGGTGGACAGCACCCTGTCATCATCCTTCTATCTGGTAATCTCATTGTTGAGTCTGGGTTGGTTGTTGCCAGGTATTGAGACCAGTATGAAGTCCAGTAATAGTGGCTGGCTAATATATCCACATATCTATCCCACGGCACAGAAGACCTGCTCAAAGCGTTTATTTTTCTTTAATTTTTTTGGAAAAAGCGACAGCTTTGGATTGTTTCTCGACACATTTCCTCTGCTGTTTATGACACAAGCACAGTTCCTGGGGGAATATATTCAAACCACCACTCTAAAGAGATCATCCTGTCATCTGCATACATTTAAACAGCAGCTTCGTTTTGTTGGTAATTGAAAAACATAATTGATTATGGTTTGATGTATCCTTGTGGAACTCCAGATCTTTACAAATGAAGCAGTGAAAGCTAATTGTGCTGATGATAGACTATGTGGTTCTGTGGTTTCAATAAACATCAACAAATCTCTGATAACATACATACTGTCTCACTGGGCTTTCTTCTGAAAACAAGTTTATGGTTGTTGACAATTTAGTCCTATTTTTATTCTGTCATCTACTCATGATGATAGATCTTAAAACTTCCCTTTGGTATATGCACTAGATAGTTAATGTTTATTTTGTGTGTGTTATTTCGAGTTTTCTGTTTTTTCTTTCTATGGTTTATTTATTTTTTGCTTCCACACTTGCAGATAAAGTATAAATAACTGTAAATGAACCACTGGATTTTGATTATCTTTGTAAAAAAAAAGTCAACTAAAACATAGTGGGATGAAATAAATTCATCCCACTCCTTTCCAGTTATAATCTGATTGTTTTAAATACTTTGTAGTTTTCATTTTTTTTAGTTTCTTGCAGCTCAACTATCTTCCCTATTTTAACTGACCTTCCCATATGTCAGGAGACCTGCTCCGTGCGCGAAACGGCGCCGTTTTATCTCACGCAGACCTAGTCCTGTCAACAACGAACTGCAAAATACAAGTTTAGCGGAGTCCCTGAACGCAGCATCCCTCATTCGCGTTGATAGATGTGAAGCCGGACAAGCGCCGCTATAATGCTGATTTGTTTGATTCCAAACCGTGTCAGCACGAACGAGCCCCCACTAACCCGTGTTTAGCAGCTTCGCAGGCCTGCATTTAATCCCGCTCCGAGTTGCGTCACACCCACAGACTGCGGTGTATTTTAATCCGCTCAACATGCGCAGACCCATCAAATGAGGCAGATGCTCTAAATATGAGTTCACTGAGCTGCGGGACCGGCCGCCATCAAGGCCAGGGCCGGAGTGACATTGATGGATCACCGCCACCGCAGGGCCCTTCTCTGCCGCGGGCGGGAACAGGTCCGCGCAGCACAGGACCGTGAGGTTCCGACGCTTCAGCTCGTTCCTCAGAGTTGACCTCCACATCCGAGTCAAGGTCACACAAAGAGATGACATCCACACCGCGCCAGGACTCCAGCGGCGCGCAAAACCGAACCTAAGGAAGCTGGTTCGATTTCGGACGGGTTTGACACCGTCCATGGCACGCGCCAAGCAGCTGGTACCGGCGAGAAGGCCGAAAGACACAGCCCTCCTTATCCAGAATCCTCCCGCTCCAAAAGGGTTGGAGAACTAATCGATACCCAGATGCTTGAACAGTCTTGTGACGTGAACAGTTTATTTGACGGCATCAGTTCCCGCAGAAGCGCGTGCGGGTTTGTTGAAAACGGCCAAGCGCAGCTCGCTTGCGTGTTTTCCAGAGCGGGACCAAATCAAATACAGCAGAGAAGGGGTTAACGCAGGGCTCCCGCAGCTCGGCCTATTACAGAGGCACGACTGTCTTTCCTTATAAGGTAAAGAGCTCTAATCAGCGGGGAAATGACCGCGCGCGGACCTCCACGGCCCCCTGCTCCATAAAGAAGCTGACATAACCACAGACAGCATCCAGAACTCCTTATTTGTTCTTGCGTGCAAAAACCGCGCGCGTACAGCTGCTCCGGCGCGTGCGCAGCTAGATCTCGCTGTAAATTCATCTGCGTCATTCCGAAATTCAGAAGGATGAGAGGAGATAAGGAGGTCAGGATGACCACGGATGGCACAGCTGCACGTGCGCGCACGTGATCTTGAACGCATGGGTGACACGCGCTCACACGACGCATGTGTGAGGAGAGGGAACCAGGCACGTGTGGAATGTGACGCCGCACGTGCACAGGTCGTTTACCTGAGCTTGGGGCGCGCGCAACCCCGGGCGGCCGGTTCGCCTCCAGCTGTGCGCAGGGAAATTCTTCCCGCGAAAAATCATAATGAAATATACATACATATATATATTTATATATATATAAAAAGCCCAATCAACAGGTCCGGTGTCTCAGCTTCTAATTAGTATTTTCAAACTCTCCTGAAAGTCTCGTCTCTGACGCGCGCGCGCGCTCACACCCAGAAACGCGCTCGTTTTCAATGATTTAATTGTCTGCTGCTGAAAAACTTTATCTTCCAAAGTGAGTAAATATTTTCTTGTTCAGTCACCCTTTAACGCGCGTGCTTCGGTCAGAAGAGACAAGCACGACGACCTTTCTCATCTGTGATCAAACGAACACAGATGACTCATTTAGAACTAAAACAAGGAGCCTTTCCGTCTTTAAACCACTTTTAAGGACCAAAAAAGCTGCAGGAGTTTTGGGAATTCAAATGAGGAAAAAAAGATGCTGCAGATCAAATGACCACAGAGGAAAAAAGCAGGAGGAAGGCCAAGTGTCAAGAGGGGATGAATGGCAGTTAGGATAAGTGGATGAGAAGCCCTAAATCCGATCACTTCTTTTAAAGGGGGACAGAAATGTTCAGTTTACTTTTCAAAAAAGGAAACATGCAAATCCCATATTTTATGACACAATTTTGAGAACCAACGTCCCTTTTTGATCAAGTGTCATCTCTCTGAAAGTCTTTTGACAGTTTTACGAGCAATAAAGGTTGGATAGGTGAAAACCTTTAAACCTCAGCCACGTGAGGCAGGTTGCAATGCCATTTTAATCCCATGACAACTGAATTTATTTCAAGATATTTTTAAAAAGTGTGTATTTAATTTCAAGTAGAAAAATTGAGGTAATGTTGTGTTTGACACCTTTTTGCATTTTAGATGTCACATCTGTCTCATGAGCTGAAAGTTCAGAAGCTTTTAAAGTGAAAGGACACATCACACCCCCTCTGTGTTACATATCATTTTCTGCACGCCTTTTAATGTCCGTTCATAAAACATAATAAAAAATGTGTCTAACTTTTTCCTCACCCGTTTTTTTATTTCTATATTTGACATTATTTTCATTTTTAGCTCTAATATAACGAAAGATTGAGGCGTCTGCTCAAAGGTCAAACAGGAAGCCTCAAAGGTCGATCAGTTCGAGTTTTTCTTTCGTCCTTGAAGTGAGACAAACTATTTTTTTACACATTAAACTATTAAGAATATAATTAAAAAATTAAATGATAATTTCTTCTCAATTTTGGGTTGCTGGAGGAAAACATAAGAATACATTTTGAAGCTTGAACTGTTATTTCTGAAAACATGCAAGCTGGGATGGTGGGGAGGATGTCCTGGTATCTTTCACCCTCAACAAACCAGTTAGTTTTTCTGAATCAGGAGTCCGTCTGTGAACTATGTGCACATGCAGCCATAACAATAAACAGGCGGACATCTTTCAATGAGCCCCATAAATCTGCAGAGCAAACATCCGATTGTATAAACTAGTTTGCAGTTTGCAACTTGACTCCTCCCAGAGTGTTCAGCTGTGTTCGTTTCCCATCATCCATTTATCATGCAGTATTTTTTAATTTTGTTTCCAGTATACCCAGGACCAGTCATCCGAACAATTTCCTCTCCTCTGGTCAGTAAGGGCTCTCAATCCGTATGTCTGTTCCTTTGGTATTAGATCTCATTCATTCGTTCTCATTCATCACAGGACCAAACCCTTTGACTTCTGGACTGAAGCTCATTAAAAAGACAAGTGACTGAAGGCGCCTTCAGTACCTCACGTTTGTTGATGCTGTGGGATTGGTTAACACGTCTCTACAGCATTGAGTGGAAGTTGGGGACAGTACCGGTAGATTGGCAGACTGCGGGTGGTGGACACTGAGTGAGCCTTCCCTCCTTCCCTCCAATCATGCCTTTGTTTACACTCTCTCCTGTTAACTTGCAGTTCCTCACAACCTCAACCCAACGGTGCAACTAAAATGACAAGCAATATCGGAGCGATCCAGGCGTACAGTTCTGACGCAGCTCAGACGGGGAAAATGGAGACGTGCATGGATCTGTTTGTATGCAAGTGGATGCATCGGAATGGAGGGAAACGGGGAGCTCGTAGAAGCAGATTGTAGGTTTTACATCACAACTACAACCTTTTTCAAATGGAATTGCTTTGTCTGCTTCTGAATGTGAATAAAGTACTGCTTGGAAACAGTTTGAATCTTAAATCTCTTCGTATATGTATTGAAAACTCAATTTTCATTGGAGTGGGTCCTTAAAAATAACACTGGTTCTCCTCAGTACATCTGTTACTTTGTCACTTTGTAAGTCACTTTTAAATCTGCTAATACCTGAGGTTGAGTTTGAGGAACTCAATAAAAATGTGTATTTATGTCGATTAAAAAAATAATCAGATCAATATTTACAAGACAATTTTGTCGTAGCGCAAGTTATTCATTATAAACTGGCCAATCAGATGCCTCAATAAAAGCAGATGGCGCCTGTCGGGCCCCTATTCTAACAGTTGAAACGTTTGACAGATTTTTTGTGTGGTAGGGGTGTGGACATACAACAAGCTCACTCCTGATTGGCGAGTGTGGCTGCCATAGAAACAATGACTCAGACTGACTCTGACCAATCACTGCTTACTGACCATGTCTGGCTCCAACATGGTGGGATCCACACTGAACAGTGGAGCAACATCGAAATCGTATCCGTTTTTGAAATAGAAACATTTACAAAATTTGTTTTGTAGTATGTTTATTATAATTATATTTCACAAATACACAGCGTTAGCCTGATTTTGGTAGAAAACATGAAACTTTTGTCTTTTTCATTTATTTTTTAGACAAGAGTCAAAGTTCTTACTTTAACAGGTGTGCACGTAGTTGCAGAATTCCCTCTTATCCGACACCTGAAGCTCTCCTCAAACAGCTTCTCTCATGTCGGGAGTTGGATTACTTTTCTGGAAAGGAGGTAAACCTCCTGCAAGAAATAAAACAAACATGTTAAAAAGAAGCAAATAATCTACTTTACTCCACAAACAACTTGCTTTGTTTGTTTTTTAAAGTAAACATAGCAAACAAGTTAAAGTGAAATAAAATGAAATAAACCCACCCACTACACCCACATGTTTCCTCACTCCCTGGTGACATCATCACTGATGTCATCCGAATGCTGGAAGGGAATTGTGCTTCCTCCTTTAGGTAAGTGGTCAAACAAGAAATCTCTGTAAGGGAATCAGTCGGTTTATGGGAAATTTAACAGTTGTGTGTGCTTCTGTGCCTGCAAGACTAATGATATCTAAGATAGAATAAAATAATGCAAAACACCCAAAAAACTGCTCAAATATTTATGGAGGAAAATGACTAAACGTGTGAATATTTTGTAAATGTTGGAAGATGGACTGACGACAGATGGGCGTAATCTTACTCACTCTCTATTAAATATTGCCAGTAAGTTCCATTCCTTAACCTTTAAAAATACAACTTACAGCATGATACGGAGAGTGAAACCAAAGTGCATCACTGGGACAGATGGAAAGATCTGAACAGGATGAATATGAGGTGAAATTGGCAATTTAGCTGAGAATGTTGCTAACATTGTCTAAGATACGTAAAAAGCGACACCATATGGATTGGTATGTAAACAATGAGACTTGGCTTCACAGATACAGTAAAATGACCAGAAAAGGCTTAATTTTGGTCTGATTTTAAAAAGAAAAAACTGATTATCACAAACAGAGCCAGGTCATGGTATTAATGTTTTTGTACAAAGTGCATTTCATTTCAAACTTTTCGCTGCATCATTATAAAGGAAACGCCATGCATATCTGATAAATGTTTGTGATTTTATTCAAGCGAGGGCGCAGTGAGCACTTCAGTCCACAGGTCCGGGTCGAGCCGACTGGGGGTCACCGAACCGGCTGGAGCCTAAATGTGGAAATAGCGTGAAGTCTAATGTTACCATTGATGTTAAAAAGACTACAAGATCAGCCTTAATGTTCACTATTCTGACAGTAAACTCCGATCTCCCGAAAATGTTCTCCTTCATTAATTTAAAGTGATAATTCACTTGTAAAAAAATGAATCATTCTTGATTTTCCAGCTCTGTTTGTGCAATAGGAGCTCAGCAGTGAGACTTTCCAATATGGCGTCCAACTTTGAATACGTAACAAGCTAGCGTAGCGACTCTCGCCTATGCAACTCATTGGTTGATGAGTTAGCATCAGGTAACATTTGTTCTGAAAACTTTTTGCTGTTTTTGTTTGTTAACCTGTTGATGTTCTTTGTATTACCGTAATTTTTCAACTGTTCTGAAGCGGAATCCATTGGAATTACCAGTACGTTAATTGTGTAAATGGTTCAGCCTTTGCTCCAGTGTTGACATTCTTTTGACTGCAAACACTCTTCAACTGTTTACGGAATTAACCTAATTAATAAACCTAATTCAAGCGGATTCAGAAGTGGAGAAAAGCAGCCTTTCACTGATGTGCAACACCTTATAAAAGTGAAGTGCTTACACAAATGACGTAAATCAGCTGGTTCAGTCACAGAGAAAAGTGGCTTTGTGCCAATGTGCAACAAGTTTGTAATGTGTTGCAAAGCCAGTATGAAAATCTGCTTGTCAGAATCAGCTGATTCACGATCATGATAACGGTGATCAAAGATTTACAGGATATTAAAGAGCTTGCAACATCTCTGGTGTTAAACGGTCAGAGTTCTTGTCGTTCAAAGAGCATGTGTTGCTCCCTGTTGCCATTGACAGCTCTGTTGTGTGTTAAAGGTTCATGTTTTTCAATTGTCTTTTGCTCCAATTATGGGAATGGAAAAGGACTCTATTTTACTACCCTAGTGGTCATTTAAGGAACTGAACATTTGGCAGTAACTGTAGGGATTTTTCCAAACCACATGTTGCTTCTATGTCAATCTTTGACTCTTGAGCTTTAGTTTCAGTGTTGACATTCTTTGAATTACTGTAACTCTTCAACTGTTTACATGGTTAATGTAAATCCAACTGATTCTGACGCGGAGAAAAGCAGATTTGGGTCGATATGCAACACTTTACAGTAACAAAGTGCTTACGCAATCGACGCAAATCAGCTGATTCTGAAAAAGCCAAAAGCTGCTTTTCTCTGCTTCAGAATTTGTCATAATTACATTAATTGAGTAAAAGGTCGACGAGTTACGGTAGTTCAAAGAGAGTTTGTTATTTTGCTTTAGCTAGAGTCAGTTCCGGTGTTAAAGGGTTGAACTTTGCCTCTTTAATTGAAGCTAAAACGCTGATTTTCTTAGAGGCAGCACTACAGGTCACACCCTGACACAGAGGTGGAGAACATGGACTGAAGCCACGATTAAGTAGGAATACTAATTTCTAAAAACAGTGTGTCCTGCCTTGTGAAATGCTGTGAGGTATCGCGGAGAATGCCCCTCGAAGTGCTGCAAAACAGTTTTTAATCATCTGCAGGGACTCTTCCACATTCCACTGACTGATGAAACGGCAGTGGTGTAATGAACTCACGTCTTGACAAATTTGTCTTTGCAGAGGTCATGAAAGCCAAATTTAATCTTCAGAGCTGCTGATTTCCCAAAGCGTGTTGGCGGGGAACAAATGTCTTTACCCTGCCAAAGTGACAGTCAGTTCCAGGGGACTGGAAAGTCCTGCTTCTCTTCTTCCTTTGAGCACAGCGCCAAAAAGATGTGGCAGAAGTGAGTCTCCAGAAGGCAAAGAGAGTTTCCGTCCTAATATTGACGTTTTTTTTTTTATCAGCCTTGTAATGACGTGGCGGTTAATTGGTGCACATGACTCATGGGTTGAATGAGTCCCACAGGAGGCTCCATAGAGGCTTTCTCCTGCTTACGTCAACAGGGCAGCCTCTCGTGATGCAAGCTGCTTGTGTCTCCGGCGGTGCAGAGGAGAGAGAACAGCAAAGATGTGCCCCGGCATCGCGGTGACTCACACTCTCATCCAGACGTGTAATTCATGAGGACGGGTGTCTCTTTGGTTGTGTGCGTCAAAGACAGGTAGCTGCGACAACAACTGACCACAGCACCCGGTGACTCATTCCTCAAAAGTCCACCTAACTGATTCCGTGTGGAAAATGACATGAACCAAGCCTCCGGTTGAACCGCACACAGCAAAGCCCCAGCCTTTTGTGAACTCTTAAATGCCATGAAGCTAATCTGTAGACAGGTTTACTCCATGACTAACCGATAACACGACCGTCTGGATGGCTTCTTAAGTCCCACTCCGATCACCTTTTGACCTACCGTAAAAGCGTTCCTTGTGATTTTTTAATTCTAACTATGCCATTTTTATGCAAAATGAAACAAACAAAAAAATTGTGTTGTTTTCTAGGACATAGTTTCTGCCGAAGGGAGTTAGCCTGCCATCATTTCCCAGCATCCCTTGTTTACACTCCAGTTAGCTTACAGCCCAGATGCCACATGAAGATGCCAGATCTGACAAAGAAAAAGAACATGTACATGGACTAAATTTGGTGAAAAGGTGGTGTCCATCAGAGGTACCAGATTTTGGAACACACTGCCTGATCACGTCAGAAACTATGAAAATAATGATACAGGATTTAAAGGGGTTTTAAAGTGAGTAAAAACAAACCCGGCATGTTAAAAGGATCCTTCAGGAGCATTCATTCCAGAGGTTTTTGGTTTTAAAGTGTTTGTTTTTTTAATGTTCAAGTCTTATAGTCGTGTCTACTCTGTGCTGTTGTATGTTGCATAAGCTCCATGCCTCTCTTGGTTTGCATTGTTTGTTTGCAATGTGTGCAGGTTTTTTTGCTTTTACCTGCCTTAGGACAACAGATGTAATGTATACACTGTGCTCATTTTGGCAAATGTATGCTTTAGTTCTGCAAAAAGCTCGATTAAGATGAATTGTTCAAATTCAAATAAAATAAATATTCGTCTGCAAGCTGACGCATCAGAATGGAGCAGAGTAGGGAAATGGACGCCTATAGTTTCTATGTAGATTTTGCAACTACGAGTTTTTTCCAACAGGTTTTTTCCGTTTGCTCACGATTTCTAACAATTTGAATAAAGAAATACTCGTTTTAATCTTAATTTTCTTTATTTATGTCCTCAGTCATGAAAGAAATGCTACAAGAACATGTTAAAAACACTATTTTCATTGGAGTGGGCCTTTATATTACGGCAGGAGGGAGGCTGGTGAATTTGGGTTTCGCCTGCGTCTCTTGAGGTCTGGTTTGATGTAGTCCCGGTTCTTTGTCTGCTGAGCTGCAAGTGTCAGATCTGACAACATGCGGGGGCAGTGGGGGGGTTTCCCGACGTGTGCGGAGTGGCAGGGAGGCTGGAGGAGAGTCAGAGACGGGGGCCGAGAGCAGTGGCCTGGAAGCTGGACACATGGTCTCGTTCGATGACCCGGTCCACAAGTCACGAAGGGAGCACACATATAGGTGTGTGCACGTTTGCATTTAAAAAAAAAAAACAGGTAAGAAATTGCAATAAAGGCTCATGGATGTGAGTGGGTGGGGGTGGTATGAAAAAGCGTCAGTCAGAACAGCGGAGAAACGCCGGCCTGCACGGAGGCTGCAAGGGGAATGTCCAGCGTTCGAATATGATACACATGGTGACATAAACAGATGCTCGGATACATACATGGCTACCGGTATCTCGCTAATCTGAAATGACACTGCCCCGTGTTGGGGTGAGGGGGGGTCATGACAGAAAAAGCCCAGCAGCGTGTCCTGGCCGCTTTTTCCAAACTGATGCCGTCTCACATTTTCGTTAACACACGGCTGTAGGACAGCACGGAGAGCTGCTCTGAAATTCGTTTTCATCTTCAGCACTTTCACATTTTGTCGATTAAAGTGGCTGAAGATGTGCAGCCTGTATTGATTCCACTTCTCTGATAAGATGCAAAAAACTATTTTTCCACCACCTACAAATATTCAGCTTTCATTATGGAAGTGTCTGCGCGTTTCTTGACACACAGCAGTCTGCAAGAAGCACAATTTATTTTTGCCTTAATTCATACACATCCTTGTTTTTTAAGACTCCAATGAAAATAATGTTTTTAACATGTTCTTGTAGCATTTTCCTTATAATGGAGGACAGGTATAAAATAAGTGAAGACAGAAACTGCGTTTCTTTATTTATTCTTTATTCAAATCGTGTTGGATCAAGAGCAGATAAAAACCCGCAGTTTGAAAAAGCTCTCGTTTGCGATGCAGCGGTGACAGTCGGCCTTCTCTGCTCCAATTCTTAAAACATCCACTTGCAGACAAACAGATCCATTAACGTCTTCATTTTCCTCGTCTGAGCTGCCATCTGGGTTAAAAACGGTAACACCTGGATAGCTCAGGTATTGATCGCATTTTTTTTTTACATTTTTTTCTGCAATGCTAATCTTAGCTTGGACTTGTGAGATGCTATAAGCTAACGGAGGAGAGTGTAAACAAATGAACGCTGAGAAATTTGTGCAGCTATCTTTTGCACCAACAGTCCCGCCCACAAACCAGAAATGAATTTCTCCTGAAATATTGCTGCTCTGCAGAAAAAATGCCTTAATCTTAATATGATTCTTTTTTAAATGATTCTTTTTTTTTAGTTAGGAGTGTGGCTCAGGTGCAACCCTCACCCGTTCCCTCGGTCGGTTGTCTACTGTAAAACCTCTAAAGGTCAGTGTTGAGTGGTCTAACAAGCAAATGACAACAAAGGCAGTGAAGTCCATCTGGAAATAGAAAGGAAACAGAAAAGGTCAAGAAATTATTATCGGGCAACACAAGAAAGAATTTACACTTCTTCAGGGGCCACTGAAAGAAGAAAAGAAAGACAAAACTAGACCCAGTGGGAGCCAAACACTTAAAGGTTGATTTAAAAATCTGGGTTTAACAGCAAAAACCAGCAGAAAATTAATGAAATAAGATGACAAAAAACACTTTATGCTGTGGAGTTAACAGAAAGATGAAGAACAAATCTAGAAATAAATGCACATGACCCTTACCCAGGGGTGCACTTACCATTAGGTAAAGGTGGGCCATTGCCTGGGGCCCCAAACACCTTGGAGGACCCCACTTATAAAAATATCTAAAGTTGATATTTAACTCTGTCATAAGAAAAACCAAATTACTGAAATGGGATAAGACTGTATATGTGAAAGTGTTTACCCTCCCCATCCCTCTGGAGCAATTATACTGTTGATACAATAAAAGAAAAAAATGAAAAACATCTCACAGAGAATTCTAACAATGCAAGATGACAACAAAACTAATGAGCTGGAAGACAGACGAAACAGCGAAACAAAGAACAGGTTCAAAGTAACTCCATAAGAAGATAAAGAAAGTCAAAAAGGACAGAAAGGAGAAGGCGGCAAAAAGAGGGGCAGAAAATGCTAATTCTACAAAACATCTTTATTTTTGTGTATTGAAGCATATGGCGTACGGTGAAGTGTACGGTTTTGTTCCATCATTGAAATGTTTTGGTTTCTTTTGACCTCTTCTTTAAACCTGACAAATTAAATACAGAAGATTCTTATTTGTTCTTAGTAGAAAGCAGGTGAGAAATAAATTAGTTCATTAAATAAATGCAATGTTTTTTCAAGTAAAAAATAGTGTATATAAAATACGTTTTTTTAACACTTGTGACTGATTTCAGTCTTTAAATGTTTATCAAAACATTGGGATTCTTGACATTGATGCTGTCTGAAAAAGGTCTCCGATGAATGTTTTTCACTACAGGTCAGGATTTAAAAACAAAAGATGAATACAGCTGCTGCAGAGGGCTCCCAAACTGCTAAGTCTGCCATTGGCCTTAGCTGTGTGAGACTGTCAAAATAAAAGCTTGGAAACTGCAACTGAAAACAATGTCTGAACCTAGAAGCCATCAGAGCCCATCGGTCTGAATGATGGAACTGCAGTACTGGAGAAGACTGCAGAGCCCAGAGCATCAAGATATTCTTCACTTTCCAAATACATCAAATGTACTGAATTCTCACAAAAACAGATAAAAAGATAAAATGAACAATGCTCACAGAATCTGCTTTATCACAACTATGTTCCCACAAGTTTAACAGAGATAGACGAGAAATGCTGACGCTGGGAAGGCAGTTTTTTCCCTTTTTGTTTAGAGCACAGAGTTATTAGAAAAAAATGCAGCAGAAAGTTATGTAAGAATGGTAGAGCATTTCAGATGCCTCAAACAACAACAAAAACAGCAACGATTATCAATAGTGGTGACAAACCGGCCCAGCCTGCGTGATATCTGATCGCAGCACACAATCTAAACATTTCTGGTTTGTGGGTTGAGCTTGACGTTTATTGTGAAACAGCAAAATCTGTTCAGTTGAAACCACAAGCAACAAAAAAAAAAAAAAAGCCCTGATATTTCACAACTGAGAAGATACTCTTTGCAGAAAGAAAAACAACAGCTGTTTTGTCTCAGTTCCTCAAGTTTTCCAAATGCACCTTTGAATAAACAGTCCATCATAAAAACAGCCAAACCAAATGCTGCTTTTACATATTTCATTTTTCTACTCTAGTTTCCTTCATCCTCCATGTTTGGCTGATGAACAATTCTCTTACATTTTTATTGTGCCTTTATATAAACTTTTCCATTTTTGACTCTTGTCCAGGTTTCAGCTCACCTCATTTTTTTGTTTTTAATTTAAATGTCTGTATTTCAAACTGATCAAATTAAAAATGAATGTAATAAACAGAAATATAATGATGAATAACAGTACTGATCTTCAATTCAATTAAAATTCGATCTAAACTCAAACAGTTTTTTTTTTTTTTTTTTTTTTTTTTACAGAAAACAAGAAATAAACACTAAAAACAATAAATTAAAACCAAACAGTTTCAGAAAAAAGTACAAATCAATTAATCTTCTTGACTCCCTTATATCAATTGTCAGGAAACGTTTTCTGAAGACTGTTTTCCAGACACAAAAAGCTTTACTTGCAGCAAAGGAGCAGACAGACGCTGGTTACATTCAATCTGCATATGAAGCTGCATTCAGAAATCCCAGTTAGTTATACTGTTTTAGACTCATAAACAAGAGTTTAGCCTCTCTTCACAGCTTCACAAAGACTAAAGGTTTTTACGTCTGCAATGATCTGAGCACTATTGCTAGAAGAATCTGGAATAAAAGTCAGTAACTCCCTTATATCTATTCATTTTTTATGGATTGATTAACTGTCAGTTATTAACAGTTATTATATGTCAAACAATGAAATGTCGAAAAATGAAATATAGAAAACATCTGAAATATATTGATATATAAAGAATGCAAGGGATAAACTGTTTTCCCCAAAAAGCCTTGATTTAAGGCAGGCCTGCTCATTCCTGGTCCTCTAGATCTCAGCCGGACTCTTTTCCGGATCTGCTAGCTGCTGATTTGCTCAATCAGATGTCTCCACATTCTGACTCAGTGAACACACCTGGTCCAGGTAATCAGCAGCAAGCGGTGCAGGGAGAGCTGGAAAACAGGCTGGGTGGTATATCCTGAGGACTAAACTCGAGAAATCCGGATTTCCTCTTGATCTTTGATGTGATCTTTGGAGGCCAGAACTAAAACTGCTAACTTTATATTTGCAGAAACAATCAGGTGAAGAACTGGACTGATCTGGGTGTAAATATGGTATAGATGGTATAGATGTTAGAGGAGCTACGAAGCATCACAGAAGACCCAACTTTTACCCGTCTGATGAAGAACCCTTTTCACATGGTGGATTTTAAGCTATGGACACTCCTGGCACGTGACACACATTAAAGGACACGCATTGTTGAATGCAAGTACAGCCTATGATGTTCACACTGGACAAGCAGGGAGGGGCTTCTTCTTCGTTTGTCGTAAAACTTGTGTAGCGATGTGTGAACACGATGAGTGTGGAAGCCTCAATAACAGACGCAAATTCACAAAGACTTTTCATATTCTCCTGACTAGCAGAAAAAAAAAATATTTGTCCAGTCAATTTATGTTAAAGCCACCAAAAACTACAATTCCCAGAGCCCCACCCCTTCACATTTGGTTTCCCCGAAAAGCCACAAAAACGTCTTCTGTAGATAACAGGAGTTAATTCAGTAGAATGCAGTGAATTGAAGATATTCAGGTTCAGAAATGTCCACTACAGAGGACAGATTTGCATTACTGGTAGTCAGGAGGCTGTAGTAGACAAGCTATGATGGTGAATATGTTAGAACTGACTGACAGAACCAACGGGAATTAAGAGTTTTGGATCAATTAACAGATTTTAAAATGGGGGGTTTGACAGAATTTATTACTTTTTACTCACTACCACAGTTTGTTGGATTGACTTAACATCCTGGCCTCTGCCTCCAATTATCATCCGTGCTTTTGTTTGGTTAAAAAAACTCTCATAAATTGTAAGGTTGCTGATCAAACTTTTCTCTGTATTTAGACAACATTTAAACGTATTTCAATTTACTTTTAGAAAAGTGAATTGCGCCATAAGACATGCCGACGTTACAGATAACACGACGCAAATAAAAACTGAAATAAATCTGTGCTTGGTGACTCCCTGCAGTAAATGTTTTTTAATTTGGTAGAAAATAAGTTGAAACATGTTCTAAGAAGCCACATCTGGCAATGGTTCGCAGAGCTTATGGAGAGCATTAACACTTCTTTAAAAAGGCCATGCTTCGGTCTCTCCTGAGGCAACTCTGTCAGAAGGAGCTCCGTTTTCTGCACCGCGCTGAATCATTGATTCCAAATCATTTAGTTCTGATCTGAGGAATGATCCCAAATCGCGCCACACTTACTGTACTGGAACACGCCACTGATAAAAAAGGAGAAATCATTCAGTGCTTCCGTGCGTGCCGCTCCCCCAGTGCAGATTTGAGTCGCCTGAGAGGAATCTGGCCTTATAAGAGGATGCTGATATCGCAGCGGTCCTCCTCCGGCAGCCGCCTCCTCTGCTGGAGGCCAAAGCTACTGTGCAAACTGGAGAGACTCTGGCTTGGAGATAGCAGCAGGGAGGCGCTGTGTGAGGAGGCGCAGTGGCATGGAGACCGCCATCGAGCTTGAGCCTCAGGATACAGTCACTGACTCCATCCAAGGTGACAGCGAGAGGAGTGGTGGTGTGTGGTGGGCGGGGGCAGATAGGAGGAGGAAGGGGTATTTTCTCACCTATTACCCCGCGTTTATTTTGCGTGCACACTCATGTGGCGTAAATGTTAAGAGCGGCCTGCAGACGCTCTGACAGAGCACTGCAGGGGGTGATTAGGACTGTACCATCCATCTCTGAGATGCTGCATGGTGGAGGGGGGGGCGTTTGGAAGACCGAAGGGGGGATTACTGGCTAATGCTGATTAGGTGGTAGCTTAACGACATGCTGTGTTTTCCATCTCGTCGTCAGCACATGACCTGGGGCTGATTGGAGGAAATGAAATGGTGTTTTTGATTATTTGTGGAGAAGGTCTGGGAGCCGGGATATGAATATCGAATGCAGGCAATTACAAGATCTCCTACTTGGAGAAGGATAAGTAATGTGACACTTACTGCCAGCAACATTGTAATTTTCAAGGGCTGACTGGAATGCTTTGAGGCCTAGGCTGTTGCCATGGTGACGGGTTGCCCACATCAGTATTTCACTGTGAGTTTTTAAATTTCACTGAACTGTGCTGGAAAGCCTCCGACAGTCCACGAAAGAAGGATTTTATATATTTGGCATCAGGACAGATGATTATTTGTTATTATGATGATGATGTTGGCCTTTTTTAAAAAAGAACACAGTGCCTCATCATGTTGTGCGCCGTTAAAAACCCTTTTATTAATGTATGTGAGTATTTGAAAACTTGTTTGGAATATTCATCCATTTTAAATGACAATGGGTGGATAAGACCTGCATCTTTTTTCATCTTCACAATTCTGTAATATTCATTTTTTCACTGACAATAAAAGGTGTTTCTCTTTGATCTACAGATATAAGAGCACCAAATGATTTTAAAAAGTGTTTCCTCTAAGTTTTCCTGAAATGCTGACAAAACGTGACATTGATAAAATGCTGTGAAACAAATAAAAAATGAAAAAAATATGAAAAGGAAGATAAGAAGCTTTCACACTAAGGAAGGACTAAAAATGTCTTTAAACTTGTCAGAAATATGAAATTTGAACAAAATAGTATAGAAACTCGTCTTTGTGGCAACTTTCTTAGAAATGTATAGTTGGAAAGACTTTGGCTTAAGCAGTGAGATTTATAAGATGTGTACATTTGATCACAAATGTGACAAACACAAAGCAAAGAGCCCACAGATGATCAAACTGAATCCGATCTCACAGTTGTTGTATTTTCTGAACATAAGGCTCATGTAAAAGTGGGGTGCATTGTGAATGGGTCACTGCAGATTAAACTTGGGTTAAAGACCCTTTCCTATGAAAACTGTGTTTTTGGCATGTTCTTGTTCTTGTGGCGTTTTTCTCATGATGGAGGACAAGTGTATAAAGAAAGTTAAGATTAAAATTTGTTAAATTAGGTTTTTTTTTTAAATTCAAATCGAAGTGAACCAGGAGCAGAAAAAAAATGCAGTTTGAAAATAATAAATTCAATAAACAAACTTACAAAAAACAAAAAATGACACAAATAGGATTTTTTTCTGCAAACACGTTTGGTTGAACCATTGCCATACAAAGTGAAGCATAACATTTAAATCCGATTTTAGTCAAACCATGTATTAATTTCTAAACGTTGGCTTTTCTTTGTCCTTGTAGGTGGAGTTAAAAACCTACCCTTTAATCTAATAAATAAATAGAGGAACACAGCAGGAAGTTGTGTCCAAAAGAAAACCAAAACACAATAATTAGCATGAATGAGCATCGCTGAATTTCAATGCAGTGATTTTACTCTGTGAGTGTTGGTCCTAGGCTGAGCCTCCACCGGTGATGGATGTGAGTGTGGTTTGTTGGTGACTGAGTGTCGTGCTGAATAAATGGCAGCGTTGGCTCTGTGTTTTCTGGCTCATTGCGCTGAAATGAATCTCCCATTGTCATTGTCAACGAGTGCAGGGAGAGGGGGGATCTTTATCTCGTTTCTTTTCCCGCTCCTCGACTCTCGGTGCCGTGCGGCAGCACCCCCCCACCCTCGCTTCCCTGGAGCTGCCAAAGTGGGGGATGGGAGAGAGGAGAGATAGATAGGCGAAGGGAGGGAGGAAAATAAGGATAGAGGAGAGGAGGAATGGCGGAAGGAGAGGAGGCGGAGGAATTCTGCAGGTTGCCACGGTGAGCCGGTCGATTGAGCCACTTCGCTGCTGCACCATTTCTCTGCCCTTCACCCAACAAGAGGAGAAAGAATTGTATCTCCTCTTTACCAGGCCCTACCTCCTTGGTTACTGTAGCTATGCCTGCCAAGCTTTACTTACAACCTTTGCCTGTTTGAAGCCTAAATTGATAAGGAGGACATGTTTACTATGACAAAAATCTGAAAGTTACTTCTAAACAGAAGAGGAAGATAGCGTCTGTCAGAGGAAGATTTGCAGACAAGAACCTGTGAACATCGAGAGACATTCAAATCAAATCAAATCAAACTTTATTTATATAAAAATTCAGCGGCTTTTGGACAACTACAAGTTTTAACACCAAAGTTTTAGCTCCAGTGTTTTCATTCTTACGATTCATTTGAACAACAATTCAATCAGTATCACCATTTGTGGTTGACGATCCAATTCATAGTCAATACTGGTTCATTTTGAATGATCCGACTTACTGACCTAAAACCGATCTTTAGCCAAAAACTCCAACCAGTGTGACTCACAGATAAATACCTGCTACTGAACAGTGCAGCTGAAGTTTTCCAGATTCCTTGTTTTCCTTCCAAGATAACCAAGTGAAATATGTGTACAAACAAACAAGTAAAGAGGAATGAACGTCAAATCCATTCACATTTTAGTTTGACAAAGTTCAGCCCACTGTTGTTTTTTCTCATCAAAATAATCCAAAGGGAACATTATTAGAACATTCAAACACACTGGATGGTTGCGTCTTTGCTAATTTCAAAGTGTTTCCACACATCGGACTGGAATGATGGTTGATCAGTTTTTGCTGTCATCACGTGTCGTCTGCTGTCATGACACTTGGCTGTTTTTCATTATAGTCAAATAAATCTACCATGACTCAATCCAAATGGTATTTTTTAAGCTTGATCTAATTGATGTATTTTATTTTGAAATTATTTTATGGTATAGAGCGGTCTGGTTGGATTGTAGGAATAGAAATTAATCGAATAAGTTGATTGCTACGCCCTAATATGCAATACTTTACAGTTCTGCAGTGCTCATGTAATCAACATGCGTAGACTGATTAGTACATGGAGAATTCGGCTTTGCCATTACCGGTATACTGTTATGGTGCAAAGCCAATATGCAAAGGCACTTTTCTCCACGTCTGAATCAGCTGATTCATGTTGATCTGGCAACAAGTCGAAAAGTTATGGTTAGTTCAAGAATGCGTGTTTTAGGTGTTGCCGGCGACATCTTCGGTGTTAAAAGGTTAATGCAAAAAGAATGTTTTGTTTTATGGCATTTGGATCCATTGATTTAATGATCAAAAATGCAGACAAGGGCAAGGCAAGTCAAAAACCAGGCAGGAGTCAAAAACACGGAGCGAGTCAGGAAGATGAAAAAACAGGCAGGGGTCAAGCAGGGGTCAGGCAGGGGTCAGGCACGGAAAGGCAAACCAATATAACAACGCTCAGTCATGCATGCAAGACAAACAAGACTTCGCATGTTACTGAGGTCTGAGGGGTGATATGTAAAGAGTGGTGATGGGGACAATATGAAGCAGCTGGTGAGGAAGTGAGTCAGAAAGCAAGGCCTGATGGGAGTTGGAGTGATGCAGCAGCTGGGATCAGTACTCTGGACAGAGCTCCCTCTGGTGGGTGGAGGTGGAGCTGGATGGTTGATTCTTGACAACATAGCTCTAAACATTTATAAAAATTTAATGATTTCAGTGTTTATATATTTTTATCAATAACACGATTAACTTTTTACTTTTGATGGCAACACAAGTGAGTTCTGTTCAAAATAAAACACACTCCGCGTGAAATATGATCTTCCTGCTGCAGCAGATTTATTTGAATTAAAAATGCAGGAATGTCAAATCAAACAGTATTGTCTATTTGAAGGATTTTGGTACGCCTTTATCCTTTTACTGTCAAATATAAACATGACAACATTGGTGTGGTATCCATGCTTTTTTTTAAAAATCTATACATGCAAATGCAATAAATACTTGAAGAACTTTGTCTCTAAACATTAACTAAGACACAATTATGCAACAGAAGATCAGAAAATGAGCTTAAAACTCATTGTAATATCAAACCACTGACAGTAGAGAAAACCTTTTACTATCATTTAAAGACCCACTCCAATTAGAATGGTATTTTTAACATGTTCTCGTGTCATTTTCTCATGATGGAGGACAAATGTAAAGAACATTAGGGATAAAATGGCATTTCTGAGTATTGCTTTCTTCAAGTAGTTGTTAATCAGGAACAGACAAAAAAACAGATGTTTGAAAAGATGATATTTGTGACGTAGAAGTCACGCTGGGCGGGCTACAAGCTCCCTGCTTCTTTCCATTCCGATGCATCCACTTGCAGCCAAACAGATCCATGTGCGTCTTTGTTTTCCTGGTCCGAGCTGGTAAATAAAAAACCGTACGGCTGGATCGCTTCAATATTGCTCGCCATTCTTGTTGCACCAATAATGTTAGGTTGGAGGTGTGAGGGGTTGTAAGCTAGCAGGAGAGCATGTAAACAGAGAGCTCTCAGTTTAGAGCGACAGGAAAGGAGCTCTGCCTACAAACGACAAGTTTTTTTATTTTGGCTAAAATTGGCATCATCATAATTAAAAGACCACTGGGAACGCTTTTACATTGATCAAAAGATGATCTATTTTACAAACAGAATTAATAAATTATTTGTAAAAGTTGTTGCTTTAATTCTGAATTTCACCAAATAAATTAATATTTCTTGTGGCCACTGCTTTAAACCTCCAGATTATTGCACGTTTGGCTCATTAGTGAGCATTAAGAGTTGCTTAGGAAGTGTCTCGTGATGAATTAGAACCTGTTTTACTGTAGAAACAAGCAGTGTGTGACCTTCTGATGGGCTGTTCACTCTTTAAGGGCACAAATGACGCTAATGAGCCCAAACAAACACTCAGAAACGAGTTTTCTTTTGTTCTTTGCATGACGGCTGTTCACACACTGAAAAAAAAAAATCAACATTTTTTAGGACTATTGTTAAAAAGTCTGAGGCTGGCATTTCTAGTTTTTGATTCAGGTTCTTTGCAGGGATGCGGCTCTTTCTCAAGCCTTTCCACGAAGCACCCTCCAAAAAAATTAAAATTCAATCACTTCAAGCTAATTTGCTCCCCCGCAGGACATCATTGAGTAGCACGCAGCAACAGTGGAAGGTACTTCAATCAATGGCCTTGTTCCCTCAACACAGGCCCGCAGCTCCTCATTTGCATAACACTGCTCTCTCTCTCCTTCTTCCTCTCTTACTCACTCGCTCACAATACAAATCCACTTTATGTACAAACCGGAATTCTGTTTGATACCTGAGAAAATGGACGCATTTTTAAAGCCTCTTGGGTGAAGAAGTGTCTGGAATTACAAATTCATGGGAAGTTAGGAAATGATCCTTTCCAGAAGCGGCTGGTCATCAATACAGCAGGACCCCCAGTAAAAATGTGGTTTAATGTCTGAGGAGATGAGGAAGGCCAAAAAGTCTCTTCATCCTCAAAGCAATGGCGGGCTGAGCCGTTTGGGGGCCAGGCGAACAATAAGAATAACGTTGAAATATTTTTCACTTGCTGTCTTTTTTCTTTTCCGTGATACATTCTCTGAGCTGGGCCACTCAGACAAATAAAGGTATATGTTTACACTCCTGCCGCAGAAACGAAAGTTTCTTATCTTTCAAAGGAGCTCATGTGAGAGTTGCGGCGTTTGGCGGGAGGACAACCGTGTGGTCCACATCTTCATGATGGAGGACATAATTTAAAATTAAAACTGTGTTTCGAAGTATTTCTTTCTTCCAATCGTGTTGGATCAGGAGCAGATGAAAAAGCTCGGGTTTGCGACGTAGCAGCGGTCATGGGCGGGCCGAGGTCTCCCTGCGTTGCACCAATTCTGAAGCATCCACTTGCAGACAAAGAGATCCATTGGCGTCTTTATTTTCCTCGTCTGAGCTGCCATCTGGCTCAAAACTATACTATATGTGTATAGTGGAGGCTAACTTCCAGTCCTGCTCATAACCCAGAGGCAAATTTCTAATGAGCTCCTGCTGCTCTGCAGAACATATGTCTTAAAAACGAGGCAGGCTTTTAGACTTTAGCTTAATAATCATAAGTAAAAGACCACTGGGAAGGATTTTTCAACAGAAAAAACATAGTTGGAGTGGGACTTTGGTTTCCTGGATCTTTGTTTCAAGTGGATTATTTAGAAATGAGATCATTAGATACTTTGGTGTGCTTTTCTTTCTGGTTTTAACATCATTATGTTACGTTTTGCTGCGTTTATGGTCTTTGGAAGCTGTGTTTCACACATTTTTTTACCTTCTTTTTTGAATAATTGTGACTAAAAGTTCTGGTTATTTCAGGTATTTTCAGAGGGTTTTTTTTGTATATCTTGAACAAAATTTTAAACTAAATTTCAGGAATGAACAGAGGAATCAGACAGATCCGGTTACATTCTTTAAAACAAGCTCGTTGGTTTTGATGGTTTTTATATTTAGGCACGTTATGACGAAACATTGTCTTTTTACCAAAAAAACCCCCAAAAAATTAATTATCAAAACCCACTGAAATGACAGCAAGGGATTTGAGGTTGGTTGACGTTTCTTGAAACAAAACAGTGTGATGAATGGACATCTCATGGAGGAAATAAAGGACAAAGCAGCCTGGTGCTGGTTCCTGCTCGGAGTGCCCTTTCAGCGCCGCTGCTTCTCTGCTGACGGTATTAATCACGGCCGTTCACGGCCCTGCCTTCATCCCTCGCTCCTCTCCCTCTGTATTCAGCCTGACCTTTAACATTTATCAAACACTTTCTCTGAAAAGCCAAAGGAACTTTCTGTCTGACCGGACGTCTCCAAACTATACAGAGAAAAGGTGGGATGCATGTAAAAAGAAAACCTGAAATGAAAGTTCTGAAATTTCTCTTTTTTTCAGTTTTAAAATGCCGTTTCAAAAAAGGTAGTCAGAATGCGTTTCTGTAAGTGTCCAGTACTTCTGACGCTCCTCCTTCATCGTTTGGCGAGAGTACAAAGGAGTGAGAGCAGATCACCAGAGAGGAGACTCAGCATTAGATCATTTCAAACACACATTAGTGTGAGAGATGGTGGGAGAAATTAGATTTGATTCAGAGGGAGATTTTAAAAGGACTCTTGAATTTCATTCCGAGTTGCAGACAGATGAGAAGAAGAGGAGGAGGAGGAGGATGAGATGGGACTGAAACGTGAAGGCTAAATTAGAGGGAGTAGACCTAAGAGGAATTAGATTTGATTCACAGGCGAAGGAAGGAAAAAACAGGGAATTATCCCTCAGTTCTGTGGAAAGCATTAGCCATGAAGAGGTAGCGGGAAGAGGAGAGGGGGAGCTGGGCTGGCTGAGGACAGCTTTTGTGAAGGGAGTTGAGGAGACGCCGCTTGTGCTTTGGCAGCGATTCCGCTGAATGAGTGGTCAGAGGCTGGGTTCTCCTCCCCATCCCCTCAGTGTGCTAAAGACCCCGTAAATAACGTGTCCACGCGCGTTCACACTGACAACAGGATGCTGATTTCATTTCACTGCACTTTGAGCTGCTCTGTGAGGCAGTTAGAGCTGGAAAAAAACTTAAAGAAAAACCAATAGCCTCCTTTTTCCCGCCCCAACTTTCTATGTTAATCACGTTAAACAAGAGCGTTTGCCTGCAGCGCATTCCTCTCAGGCCCCAGAACAGGTGGTCATTAATGGAGGTCAGGCGCACTGGAGGAAAACCTCATTAAGTTTAATGTGTGTGTTTGCGTTTAGGAGCAGAAGCGAGCATAAAAAACAAATACATGCACTGGAACGGATATTCTGTCTGTGCAAAAGCAGAGACACTCTGAGACGTGGCTGAGGGGCCATAGAGGGAGGGCTGTCTGCAGATGCATGACTTAAAGCCTTGTGCTGCCGTGCACGGCACAGAAAGGGAGCTGGGAGGCTGGTCTGCCACAGACAGCAGCTCATATTCACTTTGCACTCTGCATGGATGCACGCATGCCTGACAGACTAAGATAAATGCTCCTCGGAGCGCATGCTGCAGCTCTGCTCTGTTTTGACCACATAGAGTATCTCAGCTGACTGCAGGTCTGCGGCCTTCATATAGATGCGATACTTACAGCCCCTCACAACCCCAATCTAACATTACCGGTGGAACAAAAATAGCGAGCAATATCCACCATACAGTTTGGAGGCAGATGGCAGCTCGGACGAGGAAAACAAAGACGGACGTGGTTCTGTAGGTGGATGGATCAGAATAGAGTGGGGCAGGGAGCCTTTGTCCTGCCAACTGTAGCACCACTGTCACAGCTAAAGGCTTTTTTTAACTGCATTTTTGTGTCTGTTCCAGATTCACAATGATTTGAATAGCTCAGAAATGCCATCTGAGGCTTAATTCTCCTTATCAATCCAGAGGTGAATTTCTAATGAAATCCTTCCGCTCTGCAGCAACTATTTCCTCAGAAATGACTCAGGTTTTTTTTATTTTGGCTAAAAAAACAGCATCATCATAATTAAGACCACTCGGAATGCTTTTACAATTGCTACGGCCTTCCTCTCCATCTAAATAACAATCCACATCACTACTGGTGGAGAACAAATATAGAAATAATTGGAAAATACAAACCAATAGATTGAAATTCAAAGCAATTTTTCAGGATCTCTGAGGAAATACTGCTTCCTAAAGAACAATAAGCAATAAAGAACAATAAAAACCATTCAAACTTTATACATTTTTTCTTTTTCATTTTTTAAATTCAGATTTTTGTTCACCAACCGTGCAAATTGTTGTCGTCACTTTGTTCTTTAGATGCAGTAGCATGCAGATCAATAATCTTTACCCCGCCTAAAGCCAAAGCAGTGTCGGACTAAAGACAAAAGCTGACTCAGCACTGCAGATAACAACTCCCATTTCTTCAGAAGTCTTGTATTTGGGCCTGAGGCCACAGACTAAAATACTATATTTTTCATAACCACTTGAATAAAGAAATACTCAGAAATGCAATTTTTAGCTTAATTTCTTTATATGTGATCTTCATCATCAGAAAAATGCCACGAGGATATGTTAAAAACACAACTTTTATCTGACTAGGTCTTAAGGGTGTATTCAGACCAGACACATTTGGGTCACTTTCGGTAAACCTAAGTTTGTTTCCCCCGAGAATCCGGAACAAACTTTTGGTCTGAACGCACCTCAAGTGGACCTGATCTCATAATTCCTGGCCAATGACTGAAGAGATCTTTAGTCACATGGTTTTGTTTACAGGCTTTAGCTTGAAACAGAAATGTCTGGTTGAAAGGCAGTCTGAATGCAGACCAAACGCAAGGACTTGATCCGCTCCGAATTAAGTGTACTCGGTCCAGACCAATAGACTTTTCCGGTCTGAACACACCCGAAGAGGAAAATTAACACTACATTCTGAAATGTTCTTTTCAAAGAATGGTGGAGTCATTCTGTAAAAACACCTCAGGCCTGTTTGTGTCTCACATGCATCCTAATGTGTGCAGAAAGAATTCTTCTCTGATATTCTCCAAAAGCACACGTGGATCACATGTCAATGAACCTGCAGTCTTTCAGGCCTTTTAAACAACAACGTTTGCATACATTAGCCTGAGCAGACATCTGCATGAGCGCCTGTCCAGTGGTGGACGTGTGTTTGGAAGTCCGTGCATGGAGAGCGCCCGAGTGCGCAGAGGCCAGCCCATCTGTTTGTTAGTATTTTTCCACCAGGGCTTTGCATCTGTATTCAGGTCTCTCACACTCTGAGGCCTGCAGAGGGAAAGTAGTGGGAGAGGAGGAAAGGGAGCGGAGCGGTGGAGCGTGAATTATGGATTTTGAAGGATTTCCCATTGCTGCAGGACTGTGAGCGGCATGGTGAGAGGGAGGTTAAGCTAGAGAATTAGTGAAGGAAAAAGACGATAGAAAGACAGAGTGGGGAGGTGGAGAGCAAGCAAATCACTCAGCGGGTTGAGGGAAAAGTAGGACGGAGAAACAAAGAATTCATTTATGTTTGCTTTGAAGGGCTGTGGAGGCAGGTAAGACCAACTTCAACAGCGGAGTTCAGCCGGACCAACACTTTTGAGTTTGGATCTTCTCGAGTGGATCCTGACCCTCTGTCCTCTCTCAGGTGGTGGCAGAGGATCACTTTCATGGCTGAAAACCTCTGAACTACACACACTCCAATTCTGAAGATATTCTAGAGAGTATATTGTTGTTTTTTTTATATCTTTGGAGTCTCTATTCACGCACAGATTAACTGTAAACCAATGACACCTGAAAACAAAGCTGGTCTTTATTGGCCCCCTTTGACCTAGCCTTAGCCCCCATAAGACGGTTTGTTGGAGTACGGGAATACTCAGGACTCAGTTACACCCCCCCATTGTGTTCCAAACAGGAAGTACCAGTTTGCTCCAAGAAGCCAAAATCCTATAGACTTCTATTGAAAAATAAAGAGTTATTATTCAGTCATTCTGTTTGTCAGAATAAACATGCTTGCTCTGATAGCTTTTTTAAAACATGTTCTTGATAATCCTTATTTTTTTCATGATTTTTTTTTTGTAGTTCAAGTTATCAAGTCATAAATTGGCAAATCAGATGTCTTAGTAAAAGTACGTCGTCTCACATCCAAAATGTTTGACAGATTTCGTGTAAGTTATATGGGTGTGGCCTTCCAACAAGCTCACTCCTGATTGGCAGGAGTGGTTGCCATAGAAATGCTGGCCAATTCCGACCAATCACTGCTTACTAGAGTCATCCGGCTCCAACATGGCAGTGTCTATATTGTGAAAAAATATTGACAAAAATACTTTATTTGGTTGGAGCGAGAAATGAACCATTTTCTATGGTGACGGCCCACTCTCATACAGAATCAGTGGTTCTGCTCCACCTCAGCAGAACCACATGTTCCAAAAGAACCGGTATTCCCAAACTCCAACAAACTGTCTTTTGAACCCTAACGTTCAGATAAAGGAGGCCACTGAAGATCGGCAGGTGTCATTGCTTTATAGTCAATAGAAAAAGTCTTACTTCTAGCATCAACCAAAAGCAGTAAAATCCGTTCCAAATGAGGGGAAAAGAGGCAGGACCAAAAGACGTTGTAATATCTTAATCATGCTCCTATAAATTATGACCTTGACAAAAGAAAATAGCATAAATGAAAATACTGAGAAAATGTAATTGTATTTAACATAAAAAATCCCAATACCTAATTATAGATATTAATGTGCAGACATTTTGAAAAAGATTAAATCAAATTCCTGGAATCAACAGAAATGATCATCATACATATTTATTTTGTTTATTTACGTAAAATATATATATTTTTGTACTAGTAGTATTTTTTTAAGACGACTGAGGACTCCCAGAGAGCGTGCAAGAACAGTTGACTGCACAGCAGCAGAACTCCAACCAGAATATAGCACTGATGCTAAAGCTGAAACGCATGAAATGAGCTAAACGCCCGAGTTCTGTTCCCAGATTCCACCACCATCATCATCTGTCAATCATAAAACCACACCTCCCCATTAAGCGGAAAAAATGCTGATTTAAAAAAAAAAAAAAAACCTACAAATAAAAATTAAAAAACTCCACCAGAGTTGTCATGAATTAAATAAGCAACCACTGATTAAGAAAAAAAGTTTAAGCACCAGACAGTAAAGGGATTCACTGAAGGGGTCAGAATGACGATTTTAACATGCGAGTCAATGGAAAAACGCTCGCTCTAAGCACCAGCCTCTGTAGTCACTTGAGGTACTGCTACCTTTAGTTACTTCCTGGTTATTTACCAGCCTGTTAGTTACCACTTGTTTGTAACCAAAAATCATCAGGAAGCTGATCGGAGTCAACATTTCGACCACGCCCACCAATCAGGAGTGAGCTTCTTGTAAGGCTGCACACCTACTAATTGAAAGCGGGCTACAGAAAATCTGTCGAACATTTTAAAGGACGTACTCGAGACCTTTATGCTTTTATTGAGGCATCTGATTGCTTTATATCTTGAATAACTTGCATTACCCCCCCCCCCCCCCAAATAAATAAATAAATAAAAACAACACATGAAGAATGGTTTCTCCATAGAAAGTCTATGGGATTTTGGATGTGGGTACTTCCTGAACCAGCAGGTACTCTATAGTCCAGGGGGGGGAGGTCACTCAGTCCAGTTGTCATATACAGTCAATGAGCAGAACTGACTGAATAACTGAACCTCATGCTGTTGAACCAAAAAATTTTGGCTGCCAAGAACATGGAAGAGAATAAAAAAAAGATGGACAGTGAATAATTGAATCAGGTGAGTCTGAAAGCTTAAAGCTCAACTAAAGTCTGGACTTTTAGTGTTTGCTCTTTAAAAAAACAGTTTCTGTATTTTTTGTCAGTGTTGTTTTTTTTTTTTAAGTTAAAAGTTTCTGCGTGAGTTTCTGAGTAAAAAAACTTATTTTTGGATCATTTTTTGCTTCAGAGGTGCTGAATTATAAGTGAAGTATTAAGCTACAGAGAAAACCTATAGGTGTGAAAAGAACTTTAAAATGGATCTTCATCAGCAAACCCAAATCAATAGTTGTAAGATAAAACTTTAAAAGTGGGTCCATAAATTGATTGTCTGGAAAAACTTTTAATAATTTACTGACCAACACAGCACAACAGCCTTAAAATTCCTTTTTTAATTTATATCACCGCATATGTGGCCCGGCAGCACAGAGGCTCTGGACTGGAGCTCTGCGATCTCTGCCAAACACGCGGATCAGATCCTCTCCAACCATACCATTTGAATGATCTGTTCGTTGATGCAAACAGCTCCAGCTGAATTCCAGATTTTGATTGGATGGCTGCCAGCCTTACCTGGATGAGACACCAGATTAAAACGCTTCCATTTCACCAAATGAAATGACGCACACAAGTAGAGTTCTGGGCTACAGCATCACTCAGAGCACAGAAACCAGCAGAAAGGATGTGAACTCATTCATTCATTCATTCATTTTCCAATCCGCTTTATCCCTTTCGGGGTCACGGGGTTGCCGGAGCCCAACCCGGCTACTCATGGGCGAAGGCAGGGTACACCCCTGGACTGGTCGCCAGTCTGTCGCAGAGGATGTGAACTGAAATCCTTAAATCCCCTGGAGAGCGGCTTGGCATTCATGACGACATCAGTAAGACTTTTGAAACTCCTGCCAACAGGATTTGTTATCACACAAGCAGGTAGTGTTTGTTCTGCTAACAAACCACCACTTCCTACTCCTGTCACGGAGCACAAACACGCACAGTTCAGAGGTCACGGCCCTCCTTTAAGTCACTATTGGGAGGAAGGTGAAACAAAACTGTTTCTGTACTGAGGAGACGCTGCTCCTCTCACCTTCACCTGTGTGCAGATCTGGAGAAGCCAAGAAAACACCACGCTTACGAAATGGATCACACACCTGTCGAGATTTTACTCCAGAACTTTTACTCTGAAATGAATGAATAAATAAACCACCACAGCCCTGTTTTATCTAGATTCTAAGTGTTTATTTTTTTTACGCAACAGGGAAGCCAAGTGCTCGGTGCGATTAAATTCTTGCAATGTCTTTTACCCTGTGCCAATGCCTATAAACAAATGAACAAAAATACAAGTAATAAATGCAGAAAGTAAAAAAAAGACCAAATAGGGAATGCAACAAGTTAAAACAGAATGCAACAAGTTAAGTAAAACTTAAAAAAATAAGTAAACAATAAAGTGGTATTTTAAAGTATCTTGTGTGCATTGTGTGCAATAAGAACCCTGATTGTGCAAGGCGCAGTCAAACAAAAGTGTTCCAAAGTGATTACATATGAGTCCTGTCAGCTGTTCAGAAGGCTGAAAGCAGCTGGAAAGAAAGAGTTTTGAGTCTTATCATTCTCTCGCTAACAATTTTAAATAATACATCCAGCAGATTAACACAAACGGTAATGTTTTAAAGGATTTTATTTAAAGAAGGAAGTGCATTTGTGTTCAGAGAAGCAGCTGTGAGTCACACCAAAATGTCAGAAAATCCCTACGATCTTCCGGCATATTTGCAATGAACCTTTCCAGAGAAATCTCTCAAAGAATTTAGGAAACCTTACACCTGTGAGAACTTTTGATTCTTGGTTCATGTTACTGCAGTTATTGAACCGTGTTAAAACAGTTCAACAGTTATTAAACCTAACCTGTAAAATTACTTGACAACATAAAATGTTTCGCATAAAAGAAGGAATAGAGAAATGTGTGCGCTGTTTTTAAATGCAGGGCAATCCCATTTTGTTCATTGACTGCATGAGCGAACTGGACGAAATTAGTGTGACATCACACACCCCCGTGTGGAGTAGTTCATCCAAAACGTTGGTAATCAGGACCCATGCCCTCTCCTTCCTCACTGAGTTCTTGTAAAATACATGTTTTTGTTCTCATAAACGATGTCATGTTTTACTTCCAACATTTTCGCTATCAATGGCAAAAATGGTTGACGGTGTTATCTGCAGTGTTAGCGTGTGTTACTGTTTGGGCACGTCACCTTAAGTATAATGATATAAAAGTAAGTAACTAAAATAATTTTTTGGTAAATAATTATTTTGAAAGTACAACTGAAACTTTGTGCACCGCAGACGGACCGCTGTAAATCGACCTTTCCTTCCAGCTCTAACGAAATGAAGTTATATCAGTTGCCATTTCTTTGCGATATGGGCGCCGACATGTTGGAGCCAGACAACAGTGATTGGTTCCATTGTTTCTATAGCAATCACTCTTGCTAATCAGGAGTGAGCTTGTTGGAAATCCGCACCCCCTACCCCTTAAATGGGGGTTTGGAAGAATCTGTCAATCAATCGACCGTTTGGCTAGAGACCACATACTTGTACTGAGGCATCTGATGGGTCTAACTTGCATTACAGAAAACATAACATGAACAATATTAGAAATATCAAGAACATAAAAAAAAAAAAAAGGTACAAGAGCATAAATGTTTATTCTGACAAATAGTATGACTGCTTATTTCTTGACAGAAGTCTTTGGGATTTTGGCTTCTTGGTACAAGCAGGCGTTTCTCGTTTGGAATGCAACCGGGTCATTCAGTCCAGTTTTCTTATACAGTCAATGGTTTCGCCAAAAATGGGATCAAGCTTTCAATAAACACCAACCAGGTCAAAGTCATTCACTTCTACTCCCGGAGGGACTTAAAGTTGTGCTGCACCACCTTTGCTACAACCGCATACAGTGTATTTAGACCATTAAATCTTTAAATCTCTGCTAACCTTGAACATGCGCCAATACAAAAGAATAATATATTCCTATTACATTCACTCTTTTTTCACATTTCTGTCCGCCTTTACCCAACAGTAGCTGGGATAGGCTCCAGCAATCCTGTGACCCCCGAAAAGGATTCAGCAAGTTCAGAAATGGATGTACTTTGTTTGACAAAACCAAAGGCCTAAGTAGTTCTAAATGGATTCAGACAAAACATGTGGGGAAAATCGGGAGCTCCAGTTTGTCTTGTGCACTGATGGATTGATAGTTTCAATAAAGCCCTGAAGCTCACACATCTCAAAAGGTATAGATTTATGGTTTTAGATAAACCTAAAACATGTTTCAATAAGAAGATTAGAAACACCTGTGTTTTTTCCCTTTTTCTGATTGAAAACATAAAAAAGCCTACATTTTGGAAACACCTTTTGAACATGAGCGACTGTAACAAAAACACAGTGAGAGAAACTAGTTCAGAATATGTCATTTTCCCAGGGAGATTCAGAAACGACAGGTTTTGCCACAAACTGTCTGCTCCACTGCTTGTTAAAAGTGACAAAACAATCAGGACGTGTCTCGTTTTGCAAACGGCAAAGTAATGGCAGGTGTTGAGAACAACACACCTGGTTTTTGGTTGCACTTCAGTGATCAGAGACGGCACTTCACCTCATGGAAGCTTTCAGCTGGCATTACTGGATATGCATGTGCGGAGCAGGTAGAATAATCAGCTCTGGATCAAACCAACTCAAACCAGCTCCAGCAGACTCACTGAGGCTGATAATCCCGGCGTCATGAACACCTTAGACTCAGGTTATTAAATTGACATTGATTTGAAAATGCTACATTTGATATTTTTGTTATATTGGTTTTACCGTTCTGTTTTCCCACTTTTTCTATCTTGCTGTGCCTTTGAGCAAACATTTGTCTCCCGCCACAAAATCAAAAACTCACCAAAATTTGCACGCACCTCGTACCTGGTAAAATTATTTTTTGACTATTTTATGACATCACAGCAGAAGAAACCATCAAAACAAGAATCAAGCCGGAATATCTTATGGGACTAAAAAAAAAAATACATCAAAATCCCCAAAAGAAACCAAAACACACTTGTTGGAGATGGGGGGAGGGGGGGGTTGGTTCTAAAGTTCGTAGATTTTGAACGGTGTTAGCATGGCGAGCTTGCAAATGTGGCATTCCCCTGTTCCTCCCACATTTTTATCACAGTATCATGAAAAATGTAATACATACATTTCTGAACAAAATGATATATCATATGATCATAATTTTAGGAATGCAGAACCCGTAAACAAAAAAACCTCTGTTGCCAAGGAAATTCAAAAATGTACTTTGGTAGATTCTTCTAAAAGTGACATGGACCTGCTCGTCACCCTTAGGCGACCAAAAAATAAAATGGTTGCTATGGAGCTGAAACCAGTAGAAAAGCCACTATTTGGAAAAAAGTAGTTTATTTGTGTATTGGTCGCATGCAGCTCTGACCAGGGTGGCAGGGGCATAGTGAAGGGGCAATTAGCTGCTGTTTAAGCAGTGAGGGTGGGGTGGGGGTTTGGGGGCAGGGGGTCAACCGTGGTGGGTAGTGCCAGCAAGCCATACAATGCACGGCTTTATTTCTGTTTGCATTTTGTACATTGTCTTTTACCTCTGTTTTATATAAGTGGTTTCTTCCTCTTAAAATCTGTTTCATTTCTTCCACATCGACCAGCCAGGGAACTGCAGATGGGAATTTGGCCTCTGGCTAAAATCTGGCATATTTACATTTGTTTATCAATGTTCATCAATATACAATTTCCCATTTTTAATAAATAGGTGTTCAAATATCGTCAAACTGCATGAGGCATGCTCGTCTGCCGTAAACGTGCAGGATGTGTTTGACGTCTTTCTGAAAGCCTCTGGGAAAAGCAGATTGCGACTGCAGCTGTGGGAAAACACTAGGCAGGTGTGTGGGTTTTTTTGTGATCCACTTTCCCCCCGGCTTTGTTTATTCGTCTGAGTGGAGCGACACATCATCACCTGAGCTGGAAGCACTTGACGCTGCTGGCTGAAGTCCAGCCCAGACGGATCCATACTTACGCCTTATCTTTACTGATCTGCTGTGATGACAGGTCTTCATGGAAAAGTGTGACCACACCTCGTCCTGAAGCTGTCAACACATTTACTAACACGCTCTGTACAGTGCGGATTTAATGGAGGCAAGGGGGCACAAGGGGGCAGAGGTCACACAGAACACGTGCGTTCAAGTGATATCTTTTATTGACTGAGGCGAGTAAGAGATCAATGGAACTGAATAGGAGTCAATCAGCAAATTAAAGGAAGAAACAGGAGATTTTTCATTAAAAAGCTAATTGAAAGCGCAGAATAAAGCTTAAAACTATTTTAAACTTAAGGTTACCATCCCATCAATCTTTAGATTCCATTACCAAACAGTCACACACAGAAATATGATTCATTTTTATGTACATCTATTGTGTTTGTTTGAAAAAAAAAAACTTCCCTAAATCTCAGGCTTTTGCTGCTGTGCAATTTCTCAAGTGTGTGCTTGAATAAACACTTCCACCGTTTGTTCTAAACTGAGCCGCGGTGCCACGCTCATTATCTGAGTGTGCACAACGTTAAGTGTCAAACCTGCGGTCAGCCGTGTGGTTTTTGTTTTTTTTTAGTTCTGTGGACAAAACTAAAGCCTGCCTGGAAAAATATCTAAACCAGGAGGATCAGATGTTCACCAACAAATTATGGATATCAACCAAAATGTTCTAACCCCATCCACCTAAAAAAGAAGCTGGTATCGTTGGAGAACTGATTAAAGACAAAAACACAAAAAACTTATTGAATAAATGCATTTATCTTATTATTGCCCACCCCCCTAAAATACATTTCGCTTGCTGTTTTTTTTGTTGCTGTTTTTAATTCTTTTTTTTACTCTTTGCTAGTTATCTCAGTTACTATTTGTCCCTCAAACTCTCTGTTTCTTTTCACACATTTATGTGACAGTCACAGTTGCTCTGAAGTCCAAGTTGCATCAACAAATCACTCAACGCAAAAACATATTAAAGATCACAACTACAATTAAAAAAGCAAAACAAAATTACAGAAACCAATACGTATAAAAAACACCTTAAAAAATAAAAAGTACTTTAAATTGAAACATTAAGAAAAGTAACAATAAGAAACCAGTAAAGGTAGGTATTATGGGATATCACTGATGAGATCATGAGTTTTGAGGAAGAAGGAAATTATTATTTTTTTTGCCAAAAAATGTCACCACAAGTCTGTGCCTGTGTCAACAAATTAAAGAACAATAATTTACGGAGCGCGGAAACATGTTGAAAGGTTTAATTTGACCTTTTTACAGCAGAGTTTTAACTCCAGACGCACTTTGAATTAACGTAATTAACGCAATTCAAACGGCTTGACATGCAACACTTTGCAGTTGTGAAGTAGTTAAGCAGTTGACGTAAATCAGTTGGGGAGAAAAGCAGATTTGAGACATTATGCTGCACTTTATGTGAGTAACGTGTTGCATCACGGTGCAAAGCAGATTTGAGCAGCTGCTTTTCTCTGGGTCCAAATCAGCTGATTCGTGTTGATTGCGTAAACGGTCGGGTTACAGTAGGTCAAAGAGCGTCATTTCGATGTCAAACTCAACAGGTATCTGACAGGTATAGTTTGTTATAAAACATCACAAACTCAGCAAACACATATCTGATGTGACCACGAATACAAAATGTTCCAATTGTTTAAATGATCACAATTTGTGATTGCTTTTCTGTTGTAAAGAATTTTTGCTTTGAAATCATTTGTGGTAAAACATGAATGAGACAGTTGTAAAACTTAGAGAGTATTCAGACTGGAAAAATCGTTTGGTTTGCTCCAAACCATGAATTTGGTCTGCATTCAGACTGCCGTCAAGCGGACTTTCTTATTCCTGAACAAAGCCTGTTAACAAAACTACGTGACCAAAAATCTCTTCACTCAGTGGCCAGGAATTATGAGGTCGGGGCAAATATTTAGATACTTTATTACAAACATTCACTGGAGGACAAACGCTGCAGAATTATAAAACAATGATGAATTTAGATGAAATGAAGAAAACCCAATTTTAAGGTAAAACATCTGATAAAAATGTCCCATAAGGCATTAGCAACCCTGCAGCAGCACTTGAAACTGTTTGTTTCCCATTCATGGAAGATCAGGAATGAAGACCCGCATTCTCCTGGTTCTTGTTAGACGTCTGGCAGCATCATGCTGACTGACCCAAAGCAGAGCTGCAGACGCTTTATTGAAAAAAGACAGACTACTGTTTCTGCAGTTGACACGAACGCACAGGGGGCTTCATCAGGTCTCATTTCAGATTTAGATAAAATGATAAAAAGCTCCAATTGCTGCTTTGATGTGACAGATGGAGCTCAGATAGGAGTCCATAAATCCTAACTCAGCTTTCTGTATTGATACATCTGGAGTCAAACAAAGCAATATAATTTTGTTGTTTCCGTTTTGCGGCCAAGAAAGATCTTTTTTGTGTTTTTTTTTGTTTAACGTGAAAGAATTCAAGTATCTTTAACGGTTTCGCTGCTCCGAGCACCAACAGGGTGAGTTTATATGAAACAATTGTGACATTAATCTTTTACCAGGAATTTTATGGATGACGGATGAACCCTGAGGAACTCCACATTATCAACATGGGCTCAGATACAGTACAGGAAACTCACCTGTCTGTGCTGCTGGGAGAATACGGAGGAAAAAATCCAATCAAGTTGACTTATACCATTATAAAATTGTTTCAAAATGAAATAAACTGATGATAATTGATCTTGGAAAATAACATTTGGATTGAGGGACCAGTAGGTTTTTTTATTGTTATTATAACTAAAAAAGACAAAGTGTCATCACAGCGGACAACACGTCGATAGCATCAAAAAATGATCAACCATCATTACAGTCCACAGCGAGGAAACACTTTGCAAAGACGTGCAGTGTGGTCGGATGTTCTATTAACGTCCCCTTTAGATTATTTAGAAGTGGAAAAACAACATGGCTGAAACGTGAATGGATTTGACATGCATTCTTGTTTACTTGTTTGTTTATTTGCATTTGATTATTTTGGAAAAAAATACTTGGAATCAGGTAAACTTCTGTGTCACACTGATTGAATATTTGGTTAAGATGTAATGGATCGACAAGTCAAACAAAGTCAAACAAAATCAAACGTACCCTGTAAGACGCGCAAGATTAGTGTTTGATTGATGATTATAAACTTCTAGCATCTTGTTGTTTTACGATTCTACCCTCCCTCTCCTGCAGTCATCCTCTACCTACCCTAACCCACCCTTTTCCCCTGTCTTTTGTGCTCCCCGACATCCCTCTTTCTTCTTCCCCCTCTTTCTTTTCCGTCCAGTCCAACAAAAAGAAGGAAACAAACCCAATGACTACAAATAAAGTTTAGTTTAAATTACAAAAGGGGTTTATATGAATATACACCTTGTGTGTCCGATGATTTATAACTCCGATTGTAGCAGTAAAATCTGTCTAACACCAGAGGCTCTCAGCTCATATGTGTTTGCTGTTGGATAAGACAAGTTAAAAAAGAAGTGTGATCTACTGAACATTAACTTTATGAAGCAGAAGTCAAGAATCCTAAACCTTCTGAGCTCCTTTCAGATTCCACACACTGACTGGATCCACAAAAAGGAATCACAGAGTTGAAGCTGGTTAAGCTCCAGTATGTCAGCCATCTGTCCTCTCAGATCTCTTTTCTAAATCATACGTTTTTAATCCCCCAACATAAAAACGGTGCAAACCATCGCGGCTCGTTTGTGGACTTTGACACGTGACGGCGCTCAGAGTGAAGGACATCTGGCTGGAGTCCTCCCATACACTTGAGCTGAGCACATAAACATGGCTCAGTGGGAAATCACACTTTAAATACAGCCTCCATGCTGCAGAACCACACAACAAGAATGTTTTCAACAACGCAGAGCAGCCTCGCTCAGAGATCACATTTCCCTCCATCACGCTGCACAAACTCCATCATCGCTTTTTTAATTTCATCTTACTGGAAGCACGTTCCCCTTTTCAGTCAGGAAAACATTTTCGTTTCCCTCCCCGATTTGCTGTCCCGGATGCTCGGCAGGATCTGTGTGCGCTTGTGAGTGTCTGTGTGTTTGGAGTTAATTACAGTTGGGAGGAGATCTTTGGAGGAGCTGTTGCACTGAGCAAACACACAGTGTGCCGACACTCAGACATGTCTGTGTGTGCACGTTTGGTGTGACGACTTTATGATTTACTGTTGACTGATTAACTGTTGAAAACAGACCATAAAAATGTCATGAGTGTAAAGCTGAAGGCGTCAACCTTCTTAAGTTTCTAGAAATCCTCCTCCTTAAAAAACCTGAGAACATTCAACAAGTTTACCTTTTAAATATGGGTGTAGGAGGTTGCTAAGAGACTGTAAGGAGTTGCTAATGTGCTTTTATGTCAAATTACATTTCCAAGAAGGAAAGCAACAAGAGCACCTATTCATACGATGCCAATTAATACCAGATTTAAATGAATACCAAGAGTTTCAAGAAAAATCTGAGCTTTGGGGATTCTGGGACAGTCAGGGACTCAGCTTTGAGCGTTTTCAGTGACTAAATCAGCAGGTAGAAAACAAATCTGATATGACTGATCGGTGCGAGCTATTTCGTTCTGAACTTCTATCCATTTTCTTAACCCGCTGGGCCGCAGGTTGCTGGAGCCTGTCTCGGCGATTGGGCGAAAGCGCGACGAACCCTGGACAGGTTGCCAGCCTGTCGCAGAGCTCACGGGGCTAGAGCGATGGTGCTGGCCGGCAGGCATAGAGCCGCTGCAGGATGAGGAGGCTGCCTGCTCGGGCCTTATTTTTAATTTTTCTTCTCTTGGACTACTGCGGTACAGCAAGTCACCAAACCGGGTCCCAGAGACACGGAAACACAGCGGAAAGCGGGCATTATTCACACCCAGCTCCCGCAGCGGGAGTGAACCTCATCATACCAGCAGAGACCAAATGATTTTATGGACCCAGACATGGTCAAACCTGATTACCAATGTTTTTGTAGAGCTTTTCAAAATAATTAAATCCAGTCTTTAAATAACCTCTATGTCTTCCATGCAAAGACACAAACACCGCTCCACATAGCAATGAAGTTCAAAACTTCCGACCTGGCACTGTCCCTGGTTCTGAGGATTTCTTTATTCAAATCAGGACTTAATTCAAATTCACTTATTTGGTTGAAGCCGCAAGTAAGCCATTTTCTATGCCTGATGTCCAGTTCTCAGATATAGACAGTTTTAATGACTTAAGTCTAACAGGACGAGGCGGTGTTGTTTCAACACCAAAAACGCACAAAAGAACAACAGAAAAATGATAATCAGATGCTGAACAGCAAGTGTGTCAAACAATGCAAAATGCAAACAAAACTGTAGATCGTTTTGTCAAAAACAAAATATTCAGATGAACTCAGAATATCAAGATAAAAAAAAAAAGACTCTTGTTAAAACAGCCAGTTTGCTGTAGATAAATCATTTGAACCACAAACACCAGACGATCCTCCAGCATTCCCTCAAGAGGCAGTGGGTTTAACCACAAACCTCAGAAATGTTGGAGAAATTGTAATTTTATAAAAGGATTTTAATTAAACGGACCACACCAAACGACCACAAATCACAGAGTCTCTGAGGGATCCCGACTTCAAACTCACTCTTGTGCAAAGCAGCTCTGCATGTCACTTCAAACATGACTTCCAGTGTTTTAGGAAGGCCATTACAAATAAAACTACATGTTTGAAACTGTGGATTAATATAAAAACAGCAGTTCTGGGGGCAGACATCAACGACCACCGAATGTCCTTGACCAGAACAGGAAGCCCCCCCTTATTGGTAGAAAAAAAAACGTTATTTTAACTGGCGACTTTAACAGTTACATTGTTTTTCCGTTTTAAGCTTCCGTTTTAACACTTTTGTTAATCTAAATCTTGAAAGCAATAAAACGGTTACTGTTTCTGCCCCCATTTAAAGCTTATTTGGCCCTCTAAATCTGTATTTTGTACTGGCAACTGTAACAGTTACCGTTTATTCACATTTTTAAGCTTTAATAATGACTGTTGGAATTCTAAAAAACATTTTGAATGCCTATTTTAAAAAGATAAATCTTCTCCGTTTGTTGCTTCAAGATTGTAGAATACTCGATTCTGATTGGCTGGCCCCTGCGACAGACTGGCGACCAGTCCAGGGGTGTACCCTGCCTTCGCCCTTGAGTAGCCGGGTTAGGCTCCGGCAACCCCGTGACCCCGTAAGGGATAAAGCGGATTGGAAAATGAATGAATCAATGATTGGCTGCTGGGTGTAGATGCACAACAAAAAAATACGTTCAGATCACAAAGCCCATATGTTCTATTTCACTGTGCAGACTTTTTTAAAATAAACTTTTGCTTCATCTTCAGGACAAAAACAAGTGATAAGAGGAGAACTTCCTCTCTGAACAGATGCTTTATTGAACGTATCGTAACGATCAGCATATTTATCGCTTTTCAGTCGAGGTCGGCTCAGTGGCGCAATGTCATGTTTCCGTGGCAATGCGCCGCACTACGTATCAAAAGGTCCGCCTCCTGTGAAAAAGCGATCTGAACATAAAAAATAATAAGAATAAATTACTAAAATTTGATTGAAGATTCATTTTTTTGCCGGTGACCATGATATAAGCGGGATAATGCCTTTCCAAGTGCGCATTATCAGAAATGAACGCAGTTCGTGTAAGCAACCGTCCTCTGCTTTACGTTGGATGGTTGTGGCTTCCATGGCATGTGTTTATTTCTGATAACGCTTCGTTGGGCATTATCCCAACCAATCCGAACTGGTGATTTCCTAATCTGTGTCAGTAATGATACTAACATTGGCTCAAAAATGGGGGAGCAAAGGTTTTTCCTGATCCCCCGGTTGCTCCACCCCTGGTGCTTGGCCTTTCACATAAAAAATACCACAGTTTATTGAAATCAACAACCTGTGCTTGAGTGCACTTACGAAAAGCGCTGCACTTTCAGAGGAGGGGACATGAAGGAGCTTTAACATGCAAATCTCTGCTGCTTTTCATCCTCCACCTCTATAGTCTGCGGCAGCCCGGATGTGGTCGTAATGAGGGGGAAACGCAAATCAGCTGCAGCGAGCAGCCTTTACAAACTGCTGCTGACATTCTGCCCGTGTGCATGAGCTCCCACTCTTATCAGAACCAAATAAAGGAGGCGCTTAAGTCGGCTCACAGCCATAAACAGACGGGAGCAGGACAGGATGGATCAGCTGATAAGCCGGCTCGGCCTGTTGGCAGGTGGAGACTTCACACACACACACGGCCGCTCTCCTGTGATGCCGCCAGCTCGATTTCGATTTATGAGCATATTAGCGCCACTACCCTAACACGTGTTGAAACGGCGCCTTACTGAGGAGTCGGAGAGTCACGTCTGACTGCACTCAGAAACACGCACACACCTGTCTACAGCTGCAGAGGAAATGCTGAGTTTATTTAGATAAATTATGATCCGGGCTAACAGCGTGCTAAATGACTTATTAAATGCTAATGAGGAGCTTCAGTCAGGTTTAGACAAATTGAAGCCTCAAACAAAGACAGCAGAAAAACACAAAGACTGCTCAGACTAGAGTAAAGGTGTTCGGTGTGTTTTGTTTTTTGTTTGCTGTCCAATTGTGTTGCAACACTTTTTACAAAATTGGAAAAACTTTTTAACGGCAGGGTTTTTCTCACACTTTCAAAAGCATTTTTGGAAGCATCCAAGGCGTTGATTTCCTGCAACCACGTAATAAAAAGTACTGCAGCGCATTTTCATTTCAATATTTCAAACCTCCCACTTGTTTTCCTCTGGATAAAGATGGGCGGCCGTGCAGTACCCTCCTCTTAACTCTTTGTGAAGCGTTTGCTTTGTCGTGTTTGAAAGGACGTTCTATTCCACAGCAAGGAGACAGACTTGAAAAGAAAAGAAAAGTGCTGCTTGTCGATCTCATAGATCACACAAACTGCAAAAAAGTGCAAAACCCAAAAACATCCCTAACCCCGACTCTAAGCTTTTTTTGTACTCATGAGTCCATCTACTTGTCGAGTAATAAATCGGTTTAGTATTCCAGAAAGTGCACAACACGAAGCTGCATCTCAGATGTCTTCAAACTCTGAGAAGTTGAAGGTTCCTCTGCAAAGACTCCTTCATGCTTCAAACTGCAGAAGTTTCTGAAAATAAGTCTTCACTTCAAACAAAGATTCCTGTGAGTAACTCTGTTCTTTGCAATTTCATTTGAGGCTACGAATTGCTATGAAGTTAGATTTGTTGCTAAAGTATTATCAGTTCATAAAAAGGTTTTGGACTTGTAAGAGATTTTTGTGTCTGTAGAAACGTTTCATATATCGTAAATAGAAAAAAAGCTTTGTATATTTGTGTATATATTGAAATACAAAACTTTTGCGTCTGTAAAACTGCTTTGTAGCTGTAGAAAAAAAACAAATTCGTATTATAAGTACAAAACTTTTTTACGGACAATTTTTTTTGACAAGGAAAAAAATCTTTTTTTCAGACACACAAATCTCTTGTGGACAGACAATACTTTTGCAACAAATCTAACTTCAAAGTTTTCAGCTATAGTGTGTGCACGGCGCAACATTTCTGCAGGTTTCCAGGATAATTTAATTTGTGAATAAAGTCATGTTCAAACCAATACTGTTTTTAAAAATATTGTTTTTCAGTATTTTTTTTAACAAACACAACACTCAAAAGTTGAAAATAACCCAAAGTTTTTATTTGCTTTTACCTCAGAGGTTAAAAGGGACTCAAATTTTTCTGGCTTGTTTTAACTAAAAATAAAAAAAAACCAAAAACAATAACCCAAAAAATGAGTAAAGTAACGTAAAAACACGAATGACCCAAGAATTGGGTTAAAGAAATAACCCAAGTTTTTTAAGAGTAAAAGATTGTATTTTTGTGATAAATATTTGTAATATTCAAAGATGGGAATCCTAATACGCTGGTTATTATGGCCCGCAGCAGCAGGGTCCTGTCTGCAAGGACCGTATTGTTTTTACACGTACGAAAAGACCCTAAAACATACAGAAAACCTTTGACCGACCTGAAGGAACAGGCCTTTAAGCCCACAGACCTGGCCAGTGTGTAGTACAAAAAAAAGTGCACGAACCCACACAGTCCTAGGCGCAAATCTTTCTATATTGTATCTGCTTTGTTTATTATTATTATTATTATTATTCTCCTTTCTAACGACACCTGTTTGCCTAAATTTGACCCCCGCCACATACCCGAAAACTCACCAAAATTTCCACAGACCTAGGGAAAATTGTAAAATAATTTATTTTGAAGTGAACGACCACCCCCCCAAAACGATGACATCACGGCGAGCGATACCGCCAAAAAAATGAATGGGCCGAAATTTGTTTAAGGAGCAAAAAAAAAAAATTTTGAAATACGCACACGAAACCAAAACACACGCGTCGGGGGTATCCAGGAGAGCTTTTGAAATCATTATGGGGGGGCCGCACGACCCACGCCGTGGCGGCCATTTTGTAGCGAAGTGCGAGATTTGGCGATTTTCGCGTTTTTCGACAATATGGGAAAACGACACTTTGGTTCTTCTGATTTTTACAAAACTTCACACACATCACGCCAGCCAGAGTCTACAACCACCACAGAAGTTTCGTTGACCTTTGACCTCGGGAAGAGGCCGCCATCTTGAATTGTCAAAAAAAAGCACGTTTACTACAAGCTTCAAACGTAAACTCGTCCTAGGGATTTTCATCAATCGTTTTGTAACTTGACGAGCATCAATGGCCAGGAACTGTGAACAAAATGTTGGAATTAGAAGTTGTAGAATTTGAATGGCGTGCACGTGGCAAGCTCGCAACCGCTACGGTGTTAGCTAGCTCGCACATGTTTTATCGAAATGTCACGAAGCGCATATCCACGCGTCCGGTACGTCAAGCTGAACGTGGCAATATGACATTTGAAACTACAACGTTAAAATTGTGGCCAGGGTAAGCGAAAAAGCGACGCAAAAAAAACAGCTGACTCAGCGAAAAAAAAAAAAAAAAAAAATCAGAATTTTTTTTTTAGAATTAACGAACGAAACCAACGTAACTTTATCGGGGATATCCAAAGGAAGTTTTGAAATTATCACGTGACTGCCACACGACCAACGGTTTGGCGGCCATTTTGTTTCAAAATCGTGGATTCCGCGAATTTCAAGTACGTGAAAATGGGCCTTTTGTTGTCGCGATTTGAACGATATTTCACACACATGCAGCTAGCGCAAGTCTACAACAACCCCAAAAGTTTCGTTGAAGTTTGACCTTGGGAAGAGGCCGCCATCTTGAATTTTCCAAAAAATCATTTTTACTACTAGCTAAATCAAAAATTCAGCCCAAGGTTTTTTTTTTTTTCCGATCGTTTTCAAACTCTTAGGGCATCATTGGGAAGAAATTTGTGAAAATTTGGTACCAATTGTAAATCTGTATCTTAAACGGTGTTCGCGTAGCAAGCTCGAAGAAGTGGCGCAGTCTTTATACTCGGCCATTTTTTGACGGATTCTTGTGAAAATTTCATATGTTGACCTCTGACCATAACTGGACATGATATAATAGGAGCGGATACGACCATATTAGGAAAGTGGGCGTGGTTAGCGCATAACCTTTGTTGCTAAGGACCTCCTAATGTTGACTTTTGCAGATTCTTCTGAAACTTACGTCTATCTGTTCGGTGTCACAGGGTGATCAAAACATAAAATGGTTGCTATGGCGATAAAACCAACAGAAAAGCCGCCATTTTGAAAAAACTGCTTTTTTTCATCAATTTCACACAGAGAACGTAATGGGCTTTTTTGGGTGCTGTTTCTGAGTTAAGCCAGTGCTTTAGCATCATGCTAACTATTTCCACTGTGTTGACACTGAATAGGGTTTTTTGGGCTATTTCTGAGTTAAGCTAACGTTTTAGCAATATGCTAACTTTTTTCGCTAATTTGGCTTATAATGGGGTTTTTTTGGGCTAATTCTGAGTTAAGCTAACATTTTAGCAATATGCTAACTTTTTTTTTAGCTAATTTGGCTTATAATGGGGTTTTTTGGGCTAATTCTGAGTTAAG